>OOFC01045179.1:0-19366 GCA_900323345.1 Pseudochromis fuscus
TATTGAGCGCACCTGTCTATAAGCCGCTATTGAATTTATTCGAACAGTTTCATGTGGTCCATGTGACGAGGCTAAATGTATCGGAGCTTGCTAGCTTGTAAAAAGCTAACGAGCTTCGTGCCACCGATACATGAGCCACACCGGTGTTTAAGTTCAAAGCGTCGGAAAAAAGTAGCGGCTTATAGTCCGGAAAATACGGTAATAAACAAAAAAAATGTAATAAAACCCATAATATAATAATGGACCCAAAATGTAAGAAGTTGTTTTACTTTTTGGACTCAGCATCTTGTTACATTATTGACCAGTTATTACATTTCAGTTTTATTACATTTTCTTTGTAACATTTCAAGTCATCGTTACGTATCGTGCTCTAACTCGCCCTCTCTGGAGTCTTGCTGCATGATCCTGGTCCATCACTCCAGCACCAGTTACCAGCTGACCTCCAGTGTAGGTCGGGGTTGCTGAGCTGGTGTTCTTTGGTTTTGGGATTGTCTAGACTGGAGAGAAGTAACTGGGGGTGATAAGAACCTCAGGAAATAGCCGTCTTTGTCCTCTGTCTGCTCCAGTTGGGTTTTGTACTTCACTCTGTGCACACTGCCCTCTCTGAGTACAATAGGATGTTGGTTCTCAATAAAGTTTGGTAGGTTCACCTCTCGGGTCACATCCACACACTCAGTAAAAGGAATAATCTTTTTCTGCTGCGAGATCAAAATTGCATGTGTGTAGTTAACCTGGACCTTGGTAAGATTAAACTGCAGACAGGATGTTAGCTTTGACTTTGGGGTGTCAGACTGACCTGCACTGAGCTCCAGTGGTACCCTGCCCGGCTTGTGGATCTGCAGATGGAGCCTGGCTTTGCTCAGGTACAGCCACGCTGCCCCACTTTGCTTTGGCAGAGCAAAGGTCAGCAGCAGCCCCGCCTTGCTCCACGTCCGAAACTGAAGCCCCACTGACATCCCCATTGATGGAGGATCTGTCCCCGGCAGCCACAGGAAGCTCTGGGGGCCGGTGAACGTCACGGCAACAAAAACGGGTTCGACGCATGAAAAGGTCACATTGCCCTGAGACAGATGAAGAGGAAGGGAAAGGCGGGGAAGAGATATAAAGAGAGCGAGAGAGACGTGATTACAGCAAAAGAGGGAAAACACGATAACGCATGAATATAAATTAATATCCAAGGCTGCATGGAGGCGCCCTGATGCACAGGAATCTCATCAGCAAGTCTCCTTAAAAAGCATGAGAGTATTACCATAATGATAATAGCCAGGCTTAGTATAAGCACCGGCAGATCTGACTGAAGGCACCAATGTCAGCCAAAAGCTTTCTAAGGTCACAGAGGGAGTGTGAGGGAGGCTGAAGGGTTGAGAGACGAGGAAAAGACGGTGACAGAGATGAAGGGACCTGGAGCTGTGGGTCATTTCTGCAGGCTTATAGCTCTGTGGTGGTAATTACAGAAAATCCACTGCCAGGGTTAGAGCCACAGCGATATGTTGCATCCCGGGCTCCCTGGTGGGAATACTGGGTTTCTATTTTCAGTTGAGCATGAAACACACAGACACTTGATCAAATCTAAAAGCTCTTTGTGGGGTAGTTAAAGCAATATACAGTAATGCAGAGTGAAGAGGAGAGAGCTTTGGAGAGTTCAGTGGTACATTAGCAAGACACACACACACACACACACACAGGCAGGAGATGCAGGCTTCTCATTTTGAATGTTTACAGTAAAAGATAGATTTCCTGTGTCGTACATTTTTAATAAGTGCACTTTAACTACAACATTTAACTTTTTTTAACATGTGAAGATTGAATTATATATATTGTTTAGTTAACTTCTTTATTATCATCTGATTACATTTGACACAGCACAGCTCTCCAGTAAAGACACATGCACAGTATAATTTATGAGCAGGCAAAGGATGACAGAGGTTTATAACATACACTCCAAGGTGATATGAACATTTTATTATTATCAATGGCTGTTTAACATACTGTAAGTTTAACTGCATTGTTATCAATTATTGACTATTACCAACCATTGGAAATACTTTGTCTTGACAGCAGATTGAACTACAAAACTCTCTTGCACAAAAACTACAAGTGTAGCATAAACACCACCACAATCTGCCATCATGTCTGGACTGGAAACCACTGGAGGTGAATGGATAAGTTGGATTGTTGGATGTTGTTGGAATATCCACTGATTGTAATGTTGGCCCAGCTGAAGTGCCCGTGAGCAAGACACTGAACCCTGAGTCGCTCCTGATGTTAGCTAGCACCTTGCATGGCAGCTTTGTTTTCATTGGTGTGTGAGTGTGTGTGTAAATGGGTAAATGATGAGGCAAATGTAAAGCACTCTGAGACACTTCACTCGCTCAGATTTACAATAATATTTATGTGTGTGATCGTTGCTTTGAATAATTTATTGTCATTTTTGTGATGCTCTGTGTTACGTACTTTGTTTTTAAGTCTCCTGACTCCATGTTTGCTGCTGTTATATGATTTTAAAAGACAAGTACTGTAATTAAATCTGTGTATTTTTAGAAAGAGACAGATTAAAGTGTCCAGCAGTAAATAGCCACTTTACAGTAACACAATAATAGATTCAAAATTATAGTACCTTATTTTAATTATAGAGTACATTATTCTGAAAGGAAACTGTGTACATTTGGTGCGTCAAATGTGTTTTGATGCTCTTATTTTAAAACTTTGAAAGGATTTTTCCTTCAACACTGTGGTATTTCTACACATTTCTGAACAATCACACACACATGCTCACACACACTGTGAGGCAGCTTACCTTCACAGTGACCCGCTGGTCTTTCTGTTTAGCGAGGTCCACCAGATTCAGGCCGTTGTAAACAAGGTTTTCCAAACAGCCGTGGAAATTTCTGATTGATCCAAATGACCTCTGAGACCCGAGGCCATGATCCACTCCCACACTCATCTGTCCAGGAAACACACACACAGAAAAATACATGAAACTAAAGTGTGTGCCGGGTGAGTGGGTGTTTTTCTAGCATGTGTTTTTCATGATTTTCCCAGCCCACACACGTCCACAGATCCGTACCTGGTCGTGGTCCCAGTGGGTGAACCTCTGTGGGACCTGCACCCACAGTGTGCTTTTATCCACAGTGAGGTTGAGGTGACCGCTGTGATGCTCGATGGTGACGTGGTGCCAGTGCTGGTCGTCCAACAGGCTGCCCAGAGACACAAGATACCGAGAGTCGGGAGACAAGCTCCTGCCTGGAGCGTGGGAGGACGAGGAGGGTGGCAGATGAAGAGCAGGAAGTTAATATTAGAAATAAATGCAAGAAAATAAAGCACATTGAAAAAAGAAAACAATTTTCCATCAGTTAGAGTCTCAAAAAATACTGTAAAATAACCTAAAAACACAGCAATTTCCCCCAATTACATTAAATCCAGTGTAATTTTTTGGCTTTATGAGGTTAATTAAAGGATTTTTACATGGATGAAAACTATGAAAACACATTTATTTTAACATTTTAACAACTACACAACACTTCAATCTGACTGCACTAATTATGTCAATTTTTTTTAAACTTAAATGTTACTGTTTCATCTGTTTCAAAAATAAAAATTTGTGCAATTTTGAGCAATTTTTGAAGATTTTTTTAAAAATGTTTTGAGCTTTAAAATGCTCAGTTACAAAAATTTTTTTTTCCTGTTTTTTAAGTAAGATAATTTTTGCAATTTTATTAATATTTGTCTGTATTTTTCTTTTTAAATACAAGCAATATCTGTCCTGATGTGTACTGCTAGTTTGTTTATTTTCTTGGTTTCATGTATTTAGTTTTTTAAATTTCTTTTGTAGTGTCAGTTTGTCTGTTTCTTATCACTTCATTACGTCTGTGTCTTTCCACGTCTTGTCAGTTCGTTGTAGTTCATGTTCTGCTTTCTTGTGTCATGTTTCCTGTTTTATTTTGGTAATTTGTTCCTTGTGTAAAGGCTCAAGTTTGTTTCCCTGTTCGTCTCTCCATGGGTGTCATGTCCTGTTTGGTGTTTCAGATTCTGTGTATTTTCAGTGGTTGTTTCCTGTCATGTCACTTCCTGTTTTATTTTGAGTCTCATCCCTTGTGTTCTGGTTGTTTCCTGTTCATCTTGTCACACCTGTGCTGATTGTCGTGTCTGCCACAGCCTTGTCTGATTGTCCTCTCCACCTGTGTTGCATTGTGTCTCGTTACCCAGTGTATTTAACTTCCTGTGTCGTGTTTGTTTGTCTAGTGATCCCCGCTCCTGGTTCCTGCTCCTGTGGGTTTTGTATTTTGAGGGTTGTTGTAGTTTTGTTAGTTTCCGAGTGATTTGGGGTTTTGTTTTTTCCTGTCATGGTTGTGCAGTGTTTTCAGTTGGTTTTGATTTATTAAAGATCTTTTCTTTTACTTGGAGATGTGCATTCTGGGTCCTGCTTCCTGTACCCTTGCTACAAATATCTGTAAAATAAATAAATAAATAAAATATGTAAAATTACAGATTTTACAAATAGTGACCACCAGTGAGTTTTTCCTGTTGTGTATTGTTTTAGTAAAGTACAAATAGTGTTATTCTAAAAATCTATAAAAGAAACTAATTTCTTTATGTATTTTTGGTAAAAGTCAGATATGTAATATTTGAATTTGCTGAATTGAATCCTTCAGGCTGAGTTTTCCTCCTTTCATTCCTACTTTTTCTCCCCAGATGTTTCCAGGGAAACATCCTGACTCTGTCATCTTTGCTTATTTCACCATCACAGCAGGAAATGTAGTTTCTGCTGCTGCTTGTCTCTCTGGGAGGTGTTTCACTGATACTACAGTGCCACCACTTTCTGCCTGAGATCATTGCTCTGAAACAAGAAGCCAAAAAGTGCAGGTGACAACACATACAGTAATTAACACTAAAAGTGGGGGCGGGGAGGTCGACAGGCATAAATAAATGACTGAGGAAATGCTGCTGGTTCTTTATTGTCCCTGAAGTGTCAGCTGAGAGAAGAGTTTCTGCCGAGAGACGGAGGTGAAAATGGAGCTAAATGCACTCGGTCATTAAATATGAATTAGATATTGTTTGAAAGGAGACTACTTTGTCGGCGTGAGAAAAGAAAGAGGAGATGGATAGAAGGAGAGACGGAGCGGGACCAAGTCAACTGTGTTCATTCATCAATCACCATTGATCTGTCAGACAGATACTTGGCATAACAGAGAGATGAGAGACGGGGAAGACTGAGTCATCACTCATTCAGCAGACGGATGTTTGCACATGTCAGAGAAACAGGGAGAGTGAAGGTAAAGTGTATTTAGTATTAGTCAACCCTGTACCCTATGATAACTTTTTTTTTGTTTTGTTTTTGTCTCACACTAACATTAATTTTAAACTTATGATCGAGTGCATCATACAAAAGCTGCAACGAGTTTCCTCAGCTGACAGCAGGAAAACAAATCAAAATGCTGACAGTGAATGATTTGCAAATATGCTCAGGATCAGCAGATATGCAAATAACACTTTTCATAAAAGGTATAACACTATGTTTACTTCAAAATGTGCATTTTCTGGTGCAAATATAAGAGATGGGTTTAGTCTAATGATGACCTACGGTGTTTAATTGTCATTTCTATTTAAGTCTCACTGCACAGTGTGTCTGCAGCTTCTTCCTGTCTGAGTCTCAGCAAAGTTACAGGTGTGGAGGTGGATCAGACAAAGAGCCAAACACAAGCAACTGAATTTATGTAAAGAAATGTCTGAAACACTTTGCTGTAAGGAGTATAAAGACAGTCTGTTAAATGACCACTTGAGACATAATATCTGGGTTCCTGCTTTGTTTCCTTCACACACAATATTCAGCTTCACAAATGTTTCATGAGGAAGGATATGTCCGCTTTGTTAGACCTCCAGGATGCACAATGAATTACTGTGAATGTAAACATGACGAATGTTAGCAGAAAACTTTAAATATTCAGCCTGAACAGGGTTATCAAAATAAAAGTTTGAATAAAGGTAAAACAACATCCCTTCATACCCTGAAGATGAGTAAACTTTCTGGTTGTTGTTGTTGTTTAAATTTTAATTAGCAGCTCCAGTGTTGAAGATCCTCCTCAGCTATACTGTTAGATATGATTTCTTTGTACTTGGAGGATTTCAAAACTTTTGGACGTCTCCCTGTGAGAGGTCATCTTCATTTTCCCTGTCCTCAGGATTCCTATCACTGTCTTCAAGAGAGTTTTAATGGGAACCCTCCTGTTTTTTTAAGACACAAGAAGCTGATCAAACTTCCTCAAAGCCTTTTTACTTTTTACAGTTTTGGGTTCTCGCATTAGATCATTCCCGACAGCTACCCGAGGCGATATCACCTAATAATCTGCCGTCTGCCTCTGCATTACGACTCGTCGCTGCAGCTCCAAATCTAATTTTGTTGGGAGACACTGAGAGGTCTTATCAGATGACAGACTGCTGTAATTGTTTCTGAATTTTCATTTTATTCCACTCGACTTAAATGATTGAGACGATACACGCGATCCGTCAACACCAGCGTGATGCACGACCTCTGAACCTGCTCATGAGTGGAGAAGGAGTTTCAGATTTTTTAAATATATATTTGGAGACTTTTTAAAGGAGGAAAAAGAAATAGAAAATAGTATCACTGCTGTTGAGATGTCAAACTGTCAAAAAGAAAAGAATCAATCAAACCACGTAAATGTTTCTTTTCTTTTTTCACTATTGAAGCTTGAATATCCACAAAATCACCAATCTCCATCACTCCACAAACACTTGCTCCAGCCGCAATGCAGGATCATTGGAGCCTCATCCCCGATGCAGCTAATCAGCTTGTCATTGTGAGTTAAACAGCATCTCCTCCTGTGCATCGACTCAGCTGTGGGCTGTAAAATGAAGCCCTCCTCTTTCTGACATGAGCGTGTAGCTTCTCGGATGAAAGCTAAGCTGCTTATTTACAACCCTGTAAGAGTGAACAGGAGTGAAACACCTTCCTATAAATCACATTAAGGATGGAGTGGAGCAACAGAGCTGGTCAATACTGCAGCATTGAACACGACACACACACACAGCACATCCCACTGCTCACTGTGACGGCCCAGAGCTGACAGACTGTATCCAGACTGAGTCATCAACCTGCGTCCAGCAACAAACATCTGGTTTTATGGGTTTTTTTAGCAACAAGACTGAAGAGGAAGATGAAACTGAGTGAAAACAACACTCTGACATTTCACTGTGTGCTATGAAAAGGTCCCAACACCAATATAATGTACAATTTTATATTCAGAATAATCAGAAAAAGCTAAATAAATAAAACTAGGAAATGCATTTCCTGAAGAAAATTTGTGTGAATGATGAAAGCTGAAATACTTTGATATTAATTACTTCAAAATGCCAAAAGTAGAAATAGTAGAAAGAAGTAGAAGTAGTAGAAAAGTAGAAAAAAGTAGAAATTGCAGATCATGGAAACAGTGGACAGTAGAAAAAGTAGAAGTAGAAGTAGCAGGAAACAAGAAATTGTAGAAAATGTAGAATTTGTAGGAAAAAGTAGAAACTGAAGAACAGAAAGCATAAAACGTAGAAGTCGTGGAAAAAATATAATTAGCAGAAAACTGAAGCAGTAGAAAAAGCAAATATAGGAAAAAACAGAAATGACAAAATAGTAGAAACTACAAAATAGAAAATACAGAAAAAGTAGAAAAAGCAGAAATAGTAGAAAAGTACAAATAGCAGAAAAAGTGGAAGCAGTAGAAAAAGAAAAATGTTATTAAGCAGTGATGACTTTTACCCCAAGAGTCAAAATATTTCCCTGTTTTCCTTTTGTGCCACATACTGTAATATGACGTCACCTGTTGACTCACATTTTGAAGACAAGAGTTTGGTATCTGAAAGTCACCATGTTGGTTGTTTGGAGCCAGAAGTGACCATATTTGGATATGAAGAGAGGAGTGAGGAGGTGGGTCTGACCTTTGAACCCGAGGACACTGTCCAATGTGGATGAGACTCTAGTTCATCTATGAATCAACCTTCAAACCACTTGTAACTGATTGGACAACAGACCTGTCAATCAAACTGACCACACCCCTAAATCTTCTTTTTGAAGCCTCAAATCAACCTGATGATAAATGATTCTCAGATGAAGCAGATCAGTGAGAAGAAGAGCTGACGTCAACTAATGACATCAGAAAGACTGGTGGAAAAAAAATTGATTGACTGAGTATTTCATGATTAAAAATGATCATTTTTTTAATTGGAGCCAGAGTTTTTTGGAGCCAGCATCTAGTGGCCATAAGTGGTATTGCACTTTTTTGGACCTGGTTGTTGTATTTATTTCTATGAATAGTCTGTGGCAGGGGGGCCAACCCTGGTCCTCGAGGGCCCCAATCCTCATTTGGGTCTATGGTTTGTTTCTTCTTCTTCTTCTTCTTCTTCTTCTTCTTCTTCTTCTTCTTTGTCTTCTTCTTCTTCTTCTTCTTCTTTGTCTTTTCTTCTTTTCTTTGTCTTCTTCTTTGTCTTCTTCTTCTTTGTCTTCGTCTTCTTCTTTGTCTTCTTCTTCTTTGTCTTCGTCTTCTTCTTTGTCTTCTTCTTCTTTGTCTTCGTCTTCTTCTTTGTCTTCTTCTTCTTCTTTGTCTTCTTCTTCTTCTTTGTCTTCTTCTTCTTCTTTGTCTTCTTCTTCTTTGTCTCCTTCTTCTTCTTTGTCTTCTTCTTCTTCTTCTTCTTCTGGTGTTTTGCGACTGATTCTGTCTCCATTATTTTGGTTGCCAATTATTATAAGTAAGAGGGATTATCTGTTTTTTTCCCATCCTCTGATCTTACTAAATATATAATAATATATTCAGGGGGATTCCTTGTCTTTCTCAAAAAAGAAATAAAAACAACAACATTTGGTAGTTTTTCTCCAAGCGTGACCTCGTCGGTGGAGGTAATAAATCGCTCTTGACATATTTGGTATTCTGATGCATTGCCTTAAATTTACTTACATTTTGACATGTCTCGTATGCACACATGCAGATGAATGTCAGTAAAAGAGCTGCAGTGCGAGGACTCCATGTGTGTGTAGTTGTATATAATTTATACAGGGCAGGCAGCTTTTTCTATTTTACACGAACGTGACACCATCTTCATGAAACAAAAGTTTGACCAGAAGGCACAGGATCAGGCTGGTACTTTTAATTTCACAAAGTGTTGCAGTGCCAAAAAAAAAAAAAAAAAGAGAGAAAGACCCAAGCTTAATTATGAGCCAGTGAGCCTCAGAACTGTAATCCGACATTTTGATGAATGTACGGCAGCGAGGAAATGGGTTGCTTTTGGAGAGAACACATACATTTTAATAAGCCAGTGTATTTATTCAAACAGTCTGGACGGCTCCGGGCAAACAGAGTGGAACTAAGTGTCTTCTGTTAAGTGCTGCTGAGGGCTGCTTAGTGTAAATGGACGAACATAATGGCTGTGGCTGTGACGGCGGGGGCCAATCCCCAGCACGCTAATGCAAATCTGATGCAGGTGAAGGTGCAAATTAGTCAGTTATTACCTCTGTTGTCACCTGTGAAGTTTAAACCTTTTTAACTTTTAAAGATGCCTGGAATTAGAGAGGGAGGAGAATACCACAGAGGCGGGCAGTGGAGCAACGGATCGCCTGATTGGATGATGGACTGTGCTGACTCTGTGCATGTACAGAGGAGGATGTGCATGTTGTAGATAAAGTTAGATCGTCCTTTCTTCTCTGGGTTGATCAGTAAAAGAGTTTGGATGATGTTTAGTGATAATCTCAGTAATTTGGCATCTTGTGGGACGGACTCTGATGTTTATTCATGTCCTTCGTCTGACGGATGAAGCCGAACAACTGAACTTGGCACCTACACGGCCACAAATCCATCAGCGTGCGAGAAACAAGTTACAAGCTGCTAGAAAACACATTCGGCTACAAAAATCTGCTTCGGGCCACAATTCAGAAACAAATCACAGGGGCTCTGACAACAACAACTCCCTCCAGTCTCACCGAAAAAAAAAAAAAACACACACATGAGGAAGTCTAATTTCTGTGTAGCGGCGAAGAAGTAAAGAGATGATGATGCTACACAATTAACCTCGTTGTCACTGTTCGGAGATTTCTGGCGTTTCTGTCGTGATCATTAATAATGAAATAAATCAAAGTGAAGCGTCAGTGTTTCCTCCCCTTAGGAAAGAAAAACTTCACTAGAATTATTTTTACATGCAGTTCTTTGAAAGCTGTGTGAAAAATACTTATTGATGCGTGCATTACTTGCGGGAAATGAGATATTTGGCATACAGCCAGGGAGAGGACGAAGGAAACCAATCTACAAAATATGAAATAAATCTGATTGTCAGCACAAAAGAGGAGGAAACTCATCAGGACGTGATCCGTTGAAATTCATTCAAGACAAATGCACAGAGTTGGTCGGAGTGATATCATTCATGGGGAGAAAGTGGGAGGTCAAATAAAGCAAAGACGTACAATGGCACATATAATAGATGGTAAATATCCCCATTTCAGAACCAAACAGTAAAAGAAAATCAAGCAGCAGAGAGTCATATCCAAAGCTGGTGATACATTACAGATGCAGAGCTGTAAAAGGCCAACGAGAGATGAAACATGTATCCAGTCATCATTTGATTCACCTGAGAGCACGACTACACTGTTTACTGAGAGACAGCCCACCAAGTGCAACAACAGATTTTTAATGATACCAAGAAGTCAATCTCTTATGAAATATTCCTGTATGTGGCATCAGTAGGAGGACTTCCTGTGTAGATATCAACTTGCAGCAAAATCACTGGAAGAGCAATAACACAGCTGGTGCCATTTGGCAACCTCCAAGATTTTAGTCTTTGCCAAGAACAGAACCACAGACGAGCAGGAGCCAGGAAATGTACGATCTGCACATTACCAGGAAAAATCATTCAACTAAATTATTAAACAGTCAAAGTGTTTATGGACTTATTTTCATTTTTTTTAAATAGATTATCATTCACATGCCTGATCTATATTAACAGGAAAACTCTCACATTTCTATTTTTATTTTTCACACACAAAGAGCAATTGAAATGCATTCACAAGTTTCAAATACTGTCTTTTTAAAATTGTATTTATTTATTTTCTTACATCTGACATAGTGGCAATTACCTGTAAAATGAAACTTTAGTTCTGTAATGTTACATAGATTTGTTTGTCATTTAACAAATATCTTGAAATACTACTTCCACAAAAAAGTTAAATAATGTTTAATCAGTTTTATTGTTTTTACATGAATAATATTTCTCATTAAATAACAAAAAAACACAAAATCTCATGTAAAGTTAAGGCTACAAACTACATAACAATCAGTTTGGTTCCTGGTTATTTAAACTATTTTATATTTCTTTTTCAGTCAACATTTGGCAACTAAAGTGAAATAAAGTTTTCTAACATTCACCTTCACCATCATCAACCATCATCAACTAGCTGGATGATGGGAGAAAATATGCACAAAGCGTTAGATAAATACCTTTTCTGAGGCGCAGGAGGAGTTTTCCTTTCTCTAACTCCAGCGTGAGGCTGTGCTCGTTCAGCCCCTCAGCGTGAAGCAGGATCCCCGAGTTCCTCAGGGTTTTAAACTTCAGAGAGATGCTCTGTCCGGACGTCTGCCTCGGCCTCGGACTCAGCCTGTAGAGGAGGCTGCTGTGGCCGTTGAAGCTCACCACATCCGAGTCTGAAAAACATGTGTTACACTCAGATGGATGAACACAACTCTACAAACTAAACCTCTTTAAAAACTCACTGTAGGGACATCCGTAGGTCTCCAGCCTGAGTCCGATGCGACCGTTGGGATTCCAGTCCAGAGGAATCAGTCGGACGTAGCGAGCGATCACTGGGTGTTTGAACTTGTGCTGGACCACACTGTCTGCATTGCTGTTACCTGGAAACGCCTGGGAAAACACAAAAACTGTCTTTGCATCCATCTGTCCACATTTTGCAAGTGAGACAAAGAAAATTGAAATTCCTCCCTTTGGATTTTAATCGTTGCCAGTATCACCAGTAAATTTGTTTCATCTATTCGCTGGAAGTTGAACTGCAATCCCCAGGGCGCCATGAGAAGCGATATGTTTGATTTTCCTCCTAATGAAGGGAATCTTGTGGAGATAGAGCCACGTTCCCGCTGAACGGTTTCTCAATCAGGTAGAAAATTAGATTTGTGAAGCAGTACTTGTAGTTTTATGTGTATTAGACGCTTTGGTAAACACTTGGTCCGTGGAGACTCACATTTATTAACCTCAGGGATCTGGACAGACTCTCATAACCATAAAGCTCCAAGCTGGACTTCATCTTAAGCCCTTTTTTTATCAAATGCTCCCAATAAAATGACATCTATTTTATCTTTTAGTCCACTTTCTTCTTCTCTTCTCTTTTTTAGAGCACAATAAAATTAAAATAGCGTTATAGAGGTAAACAACTTTTTACTTTTTTGTGTCCCAGCCTGCATCTTGTGACCGTCCTCTGTTTGTTCCTCCTGAATTACCTCTGCTTTTGATTTTTGTCTTGATGTTTCCTCTCTCTCTTTCCATTAGAAAGTTTCACTTGAGAAGTTATTCTGTATAGCAGCTCCCATCCCTTTGTTCATTTTTAATTTATATGCAAATACTGTAAACTCAACCTAAACTGCAGACTTTCAGCTCTGTTTGAAAAATAAAGGGGCTGCAGGAAGGCTTAGGGAGCGATGTCCTTCATATGGGGGACATCAAACCAGCTCGAATGTCCTTGAATGCAACACTGAATCCCTGCTAGCTCCAGGCTGTTGCTCTGTAGCTCGTCCTGACCTCTGCTCTCCAGTGGAGGAGGGTAAGATAAGACCATTTCTGCAGGATCAATACTTATAGTTTCTATCTGATAGCATGATCCTAATGTAAGCTTTTAATTCCCTTAAGGAGGTTGAGCTTTTGTTGCATCGAGAGTGCAACCACCCAAACACATTTGCATTTCTGCTCACTCCTGTGACTCTTTCTCTGGAAACGTTGACAAATGCCATTGTCCTAAGCTACGCTGCTCTCGCCGCTTTGAACGGTCTAACCTCCACAAATGGCTGTTTCCTGCTGAGGAGGCCGAGGAGAACAGTAGCTCATTTAGCTGAAGAATGGGCTTTTGATGTATGACCTGGGTAGAGGTAGAAAATCCTCCAAAGAGAGACTTTAATTACACGGAGACAGAGAAAAGGGAAGTACAACAAAGGGTGCAGGTCTGAGGAGGAGGAGGAGGGTTTCAAAGTGAAGCAGGGAGAGGATTTCACACAAAGTTTTAGTAAAATGTTGTTGGACAAAACTCCTCCTTACTGTGCACCAATAGATGTGATTAGTAATCCTGTGGTATTGATGTGTTATGGTCTTGTCTGAGTCATTGTTGGAGTCCACAAACCCAACCAGGGTCTTTTCCAAAGTGTTGAATAATTTTAAGGACTGTAAGTTTCCTTCATTGAGAAGCAATGGATATTGATTACATTTTTATTTCAAATCTATATCTACTACATACCAGAGATGTCTTCTATATCAGTGGTCCCCAACCACCAGGCTGGGGACCGGTACCGGTCCATGGGACAGTTGTTACAGGGCCGCACAGAAAGAATAAATAAAAAAAATAACTTCCATTGTATTGATTATTAGAGTCTGAAAGACATTTTATTTTGAAAGGAACGACCGGATTCTCTTCAACTTAACTTTTGCAATTGCCTTTTGACACGTCAATACGCTTGTCTCGGTCTCGTGATAAAACGTATCACCTATCACGTATAACGTCGGATACGTTAACCAAAAAATAAGCCCGCAAACTAGTGAAAATGAATAAAATACAAACGTCTTTGGAGAGCTTCTTTGGAAAGGGTAAGAGGACAACTTTTTATACCGGTGGTGTTATATTATTTTTGCTGTATTTATCTGCCACACCTTGAAGAGTCATCCGTGAAAATAATGCCGACATTAAACCGGTCCGTGGTGCAAAAAAGGTTGGGGACCGCTGCTCTATATCATTTAAAGACCATTTGTATTGTTTATGATAGAGATATGCTGGTGTAGATAGATAGATAGATAGATAGATAGATAGATAGATGGACGGATACTTTGTTTTTGTTTACGAACTAAACAGGATTGACTTCCCAACTACTTGTAACATCACAAATCGAGTTCATAGGTTTACACATTACATTGGCATAAAATAAAAAAATAATAATGACAGCAGTCAGGTTTTGATTCTTCACAACTTTGAAAAGTGATGCATGTTGACGTGTTAAAAAGTGCAATCCCACCAATGGCCACTAGAGGCCGGCTCCAAAAAACCTCAAGTTGATTGTAATTCAAACATCATCAGCTTAAAATATCCAGTCATTCCGATGTCATTAGCTGAAGTCACTTCTTTGATCAGTGTCCTGTTGGTAAAATTATTTTATAATTGAGTAGATATTAGGCCTCAACAAGACATTTGGGAGGTTAGCTGGTTTGATTGACACTGCTTTGGAAGCTCCATTAAACCCCGCCTCCTAGCTGCTCCCCAGCTCCGCCCTTTTACCCAAATGTGGTAAAACACCATTTTTAGCTTTTCTATCGTCATGGTCTTGGACATCAAAGACTTTAACATTTGCCTTTCATTTTAAAATAATTGCAACATAAAGCCCATATTTGCCTTTTTAGATGATGATTTTCAGGATGGTGCTCATGATAATAATTCACCTCTTCTCAAGTCCTTTAGGAGAAACAGTTATGCACATCCACTACCTTTACCTCCATTAGCACTCGAGGATGTTGTACTCCCTGATTAGAAGAGTATATAAATATTCCCTACACCATCTGCTGCTCTACACCTTTGCAGCTGATGTGAAGCAGGAGAGGAGAGGGGAGGAGATGAAAAGAGGAAGAGGAGGAGGAGGAAATTAGAGTCTCACAAGCTCTGTCCTCTAAGCTTAAAGGAAAGAGAGGTCCTGGAGGAATTGTGACTGATGAAGCAGCTCAGCAGTCGACTCTGTACCCCGAAAGCCATAATAAACCCGGCTGACTAATATGTGGAGCTTTGGAAGGACTTTTGAGTCATGCTGTGGATTTATCCCGATTTATGCTGAGTGTGAAATCAACAAGCTTTTAAGCCGCGAGAAGCCTTTTTTGTTCTCGCTCAGAAGGGGTCTTAAGCTGACGTTCGTTTTGCCCTCGCTGTGAAAGTGTTACGTCTCGTAATCTCTGAAAATGAAGTTGTTCGTCGCAGCATTACTGTAACTTTATTCCAGGTAAATTTCGCTTGTTTTGCCCATTGTCTGGTATAATTTGGTTTACACAGCAAGTACAGGAGCCCCTGCAAAAATGAATAAGAGAATTACACCAGTAAATGAGATGCTAATTCCTTTGGATTTGCTAAATTTGAATAAATCGGAGGGTTTTCCTTGACTTGAATTTCTGGCCAGAGTTTGTCAGAAAGTTCAGTGAAAGCTGATTTTTTGTTTATTTTTAATGAATTATGCTGCTCCCATGATTTCTTTTTTATATTTCATGGGGTTTATTTAGCCCATCTGATAAACCAGGCTCATAATAATTAAAGAGGGAAATGCTAATGGCTGCTGGTAATGAACTGCAGACTTTTGGAAAGGTGGTTTGCTGCAGGATGATGTTTTAAAGCTTTTAACCAGCTGCTGGCTCTTTGCAGTGTCTTAGTACTCGCTGTACTTTCTGATAATACTGCACAGTCGTGTCTGACATTTCACATGTTTTTCTGACTGTTCATTTTTACAACTGGTAATGTGTTTTCAAAAAAAACTACTTCACAAGAAAAAAAACACTGACCACATTTGAAATCTTTTTATGTGCAGGAATTTTAACCCAGAATAATCCACGGTAACACAGATGTTACAAGCTTCATTAAGTCGCTAAATGACATCTCCTCAACTTCCTGGAGCAGTCATGTGACAATATGTGAATTTCTCGACCCAGCTGAGGAGAAATGGTTCTGGGTTGCTATGGGTTACAATGCCCGTAGTTACTTTTTTCTTACTTTATGCTGTTGTTTTTACAATAGCAGAATTACCGTATTTTCCGGACTATAAGCCGCTACTTTTTTCCGACGCTTTGAACTTGAACACTGGTGTTTCTCATGTATCGGCGGCAAGAAGCTCGTTAGCTTTTTACAAGCTAGCAAGCTCCGTGCTGCCAATACATTTAGCGTTGTCACATCAGACCCGGTCAGAGTGGACCACATGAAACTGTTCAAATAAATTCAATAGCAGCTTATAGACAGGTGCGCTCTTTCACTTTCCACTGTCAAAATGAACTGTAGTGGATGCAGGTACTGAAAATGACAACACAACATCCACTGTAATACTGTTTGTAACAATGTCTAAATTAACACTACTGTTACAATAGCAACTTCCTTTATATCTTCTCCTGCCTTTTTCCACAGGCGACATTTTGACAAGTCACGGTAGAAAACTCAGAGGTTTAAATAATAAAATTAACAATGGCTGAGTTTCATTTAAATTCTTCAATTTCAAGGTCTCGTGCTTCACTGTGATGCTGTGTTTTGAGCACATTTTAAATTTAAGGAGAGAAAACTCAGAGAGGAAAACCCAGAAAAACAAAAAAGTATCAGTTTTTTGTTTTATGTTTGGTTCATGTATTGATTATTGAAAAACTAAATGTTACAAAATGAGATGGAAAGAGGCTTAGAAAAGAAATACATTAAACTAAAACACAACATCAGATCTAGTATTTTTTCTCCTTATTTATTTTTTTTTTACATTTTGTTTATGTTTTCTGTTAAATCTGGATACAAACTTAACTGTGCCGCTTCAACAGAATATGTTGTCACTGATGCTCCATCCAACACTGACGACTCACTTCCTGCTCCTGTTCAGCTGTCATTAAAGTTTTATTCCAACAAACTCACCCCTATACTTCCTTCCTGACGATACTGTCTCCAGTTGTGTCCCGTGTCGCTGAACATCAGCAGGTAGGCCGTCTGCCAATCGGAGCTGCCGTATCGACCCTGTGTAGCAACAGCGGTGATTTGTGTCCGTCCTCCCAGGTCGACCTCCAGCCACTGATATTTGTCTGAACTCAGAGGAGACCAACCTCCAGCTCCTGAGAGAGAACCACAGCGAAATAAGTCAAATATTCAAGAGCTGACTTTTATGTCTTGATGTAAAATAATATTTGGTGCTTATTAATACTAATATTATTAATTTAAACTTTTCCTAAGGAGATTAAAATGAAACATATCAACAAACACTCAGCTGTAAGGAAATATTTGCTTTCATTTGGAAAAGACTCTAATGTATAACTCATGGTATGTTCTGAGCTACAGCTGCAGCATTATACAATATTAAAGTGGCCACTTCATAGGAGACCTTCATCATATGTGAGCACAGTGCAGAGCCCCATAAGATGAAGACACGTTGAATAATTTAAACGCAGAGGTGCATGTTTGTATGTACTGGTGAAAGTACTGAGTCAAACCAAAGAGACAGTTTCCTCCCAGAACATAATAATGATGGATGCTACTCAACACATGCAAGGTGTGTTTTCACACCACAGGATCATCCTCTAATGCAGCAGCTTGTACATAAGCCCTAAGTGATCCCAGAGTGCATTTCTTCATCATATGTGATCTTTTTCATCTAGTGTTCATCTTGTGTTATTACCACAACATGGACCCAGAGTTTTCCTGAACCCAGGAGAAAAGATCAATTATGTTTGTATACCACTGATTTGCAACAGCTTGGACATTTCATTATTGCAGCACAAAAATGTTGAAAAATGCACCAATAAATTCTTTACAAATGTCCATTCGTGTGCAAAACATGTTCACAATTTTGAATACAACAGTGTGTAGCAACACTTTGTTAAAGGTCAGCATAGACGGGTTTGTTTCAATACACAGCGAAAGAAGAAAGATAGTGAATATTACCAGTGTTATCATCATATCATTTTTTTCATACTGATATTAAAGCAGCGTGTGGTTTAAAAAGATCGCTGCTCTCTTTGTGTGACTTTGAAGGCAAATCTCTAATTAACAATGACATCCACAGATCATCATTAGTGTCGTCCTGTTGTCACTACGATTCCTTTTGTAGTGACAGTTGTAGATTAAAGACGTATATTGATGCACTGTCAGTCTGCTGGTTTCATCTTTTTTTTAACAAAATAAAGTTTAGAGTCTGGGCTCTGCGCCAGTTATCAGCTTCATCAGGGAAGTTTTAAAGCAAAGCTCAAGAGATTTTACACAAGAGATCTGTTACTTAGCAACAAACAGATCGATGAAGAAGAAGAAGAGGAAGAAGAAGAAGAAGAAAGCAGTATTTCTTCTTCTTCTTCCTCCTTCTTCTTCCTCTTCCTTCTTCTTCGTCCTCTTCCTTCTTCTTCTTCCTCTTCTTCCTCCTCTTCTTCCTGCTCTTCCTCCTCCTCCTCTTCTTCTTCTTCTTCTTCTTCTTCTTCTTCTTCTTCTCTTCTTCCTCCTCTTCCTTCTTGTTCCTCTTCTTCCTCTTCTTCCTTCTTCTTCTTCCTCCTCTTCTTCTTTTTCTTCTTCCTCCTCTTCCTCTTGTTCTTCTTCCTCCTCTTCCTCTTCTTCTTCATCTTCTTCCTCTTCTTCCTCCTTTTCCTCTTGTTCTTCTTCTTCCTCCTCTTCCTCTTCTTCTTCTTCTTCTTCCTCTTCCTTCTTCTTCCTGCTCTTCCTCCTCCTCTTCTTCTTGTTCCTCTTCTTCCTCCTCTTCCTTCTTCTTCTTCCTCCTCTTCTTCTTTTTCTTCTTCCTCCTCTTCCTCTTGTTCTTCTTCCTCCTCTTCCTCTTCTTCATCTTCTTCTTTCTCTTCTTCTTCCTCCTCTTCCTCTTCTTCATCTTCTTCTTTCTCTTCTTCTTCCTCCTCTTCTTCTTTTTCTTTCTCCTTCTTCTTCATCTTCCTTCTTCCTCTTCCTCCTTCTTCTTCCTCTTCCTTCTTCTTCTTCCTATTCTTCCTCCTCTTCCTCTTGTTCTTCTTCCTCTTCTTCCTCCTCCTCTTCCTCTTCCTCTTCCTCCTCTTCTTCTTCTTCTTCCTCTTCTTCCTCCTTTTCCTCTTGTTCTTCTTCTTCCTCCTCTTCCTCTTCTTCTTCTTCCTCCTCTTCCTCTTCTTCATCTTCTTCTTTCTCTTCTTCTTCCTCCTCTTCTTCTTTTTCTTCTTCCTCCTCTTCCTCTTCTTCATCTTCTTCTTTCTCTTCTTCTTCCTCCTCTTCTTCTTTTTCTTTCTCCTTCTTCTTCTTCTTCCTCTTCTTCCTCCTCCTCTTCCTCTTCCTCTTCCTCCTCTTCTCCTTCTTCTTCTTCTTCGTTCCTTTCTAATGTACCTTGTTGAGAATCTACTCACACATGCAGGATGATAATATCCACAATCTCAGCTGATT
>OOFC01045183.1:0-13541 GCA_900323345.1 Pseudochromis fuscus
TTGATGTTTTTATGAAACATTTTGATGTTTTTACCAAGCATTTTGTTGTTTTTACCAAACATTTTGATGTTTTGACCCAACATTTTGATGTTTTTACCAAACAATTTGATGTTTTGACCAAACATTTTGATGTTTTACCCAACATTTTGATGTTTTTACCAAACATTTTGATGTTTTTACCAAACATTTTGATGTTTTTACCAAACATTTTGATGTTTTGACGAAACATTTTGATGTTTTTACCAAACATTTTGAGGTTTTGACCAAATGTTTTGATGTTTTGACCAAATGTTTTGATGTTTTTACCAAACATTTTGAGGTTTTTACCAAGCCTATTGTTTTTACGTATCATTTCATAGTTTTTACCACGCATTTTGATGTTTTAACTAACCATTTTGTTGTTGTTTGCCAAATATTTTATTGTTTGTATCAACATTTTGATGTTTTTACCAAGTCTTTTATTGTTTTACTTATCATTTTATTGTTTTCACCAAGCATTTTGATGGTTTTGCCAAATATTTTGTTGTTTGTTTAACCAATGCAGGGTCAAAACAAGTCATCTTACTTGGTTAAATTAACCCAGCATGTAGTTAGTCCAATATTGACCCAGCTCTGGGCAAAAAAAACCCACATCTTTGAGGTTGTAGCATCAGTACACAGGATTATACCTGCACAGAGGTTTGTACTCTCAAAGTACTTCCTAGTACTTTTATTTCCCTTTATGCCTTTTCCAGCCTTGGCTTCTCAGATAGTTTGGATGCCAGCAATAACCATCATGTCTACTTGCATAAGACACAAAATTCCCCAATTACCCTATTAGCATATAAAAGATGTTAAAAAGATGAAAATATGGAAATACTGTTTAATTTGAGAGGTGAGCTGCGGTGAATCAGCGTTTATTTCATTATTTCTTCCGTCGTGGTTCCCCCCCTGCTGCTATTGTGAGTCGCAGGCTGACTCAAACGGAGCCTTGTGAATCAGAGTTGGATTGGAAAGTAAACAATAAATCACAGCACATAATACATCAAAACCTGCAATGCATGTTTTCTCTTAATCTCTGAGTCAGTTCAAATGAGCTCCGAGGAGACTTTTGTAATGACACAAAAATCTAGTTATTCTTAGTCGTCTGTCATCTCTCCCATTTCTGTGGCTCAGTCAAAGAAAGACAGAGAGGAGGGAGAGCTGTTCAACTTGTTACATGCAGAAAACCAGGATCTTTCATTAACTTCCCAGGTTTTAGTTCTTTTGTTTTAACATTCATGACACAAAAACTAAAAGGAAAAACCTCTGTTCTAATATTTAAACATTCAAAGCACCACGTAACAGTGCCCTGTAGGTAATCTGGCCGGGGAGCGTGCACGGGAAACTTCCTGAATATTAACAACAGCAGAAACGCAGCTCCTTAATTTGTAGGCTTGTAAGCAACTTAGTTTACCAGACCACATAGAAAAAAAACGCTCTCTCAGGCCAGATTTTTAATTAAGAAGCAAGCCAGAGGGGTTATTGTTTTCACTGTGTGGCTCAAAAAAATAAGTTGAAACTTTTCCATGTGTGCTTCATTATCCCAGCCCAGTCAACCTGTGTGTAAATTACTCTGAAACATTTTTTTTCCCCTTTTTAGTTGTAATTTAATTGAGTTGACCAACGTGCCCATACGATTCAGCACAGAGAGCTGGAGCTCCTGTGAGGGAGGATGAAAGAGCAGTTAGATCCAGGAAGCTGACAAGGTCTTTGAACACGGTATTCATTATCAGTGGCATTTCTCAAAGCAGCTGAGATAAGGAGATGAAAATACAGACAAATATCATTATTGTGCATATAATATGGGACCAATCAGATGCTCCCGATGGGCACAGGTATGAATCTAAACCGTCATGCAGAGCGGTTTGTCACCACCAACACCTTTTTAAATTAGTGGGCTCTATACGTTTTTGGCTCATTGTAACACTCTTGGTAATTTGATTTGAATATTTGTGTGTACAAATAGTCACATAGGCAGATGACTAGAGGCCTGTACTACAAAGCAGGACTGGACAGGAGCAAGGTAACTTCAGGTTAAGGTACCACAATGCTGGTTTATTTTTTATGGAGTCGTATCACCATGAGACTCACCCAGAGCCAGTTGGGATACGACCAAATTGGATAAGCAGGTATAGAAGATGAATGAATGGATGGATGGATATCGCCATGGTAACCAATGGTTGTGTTCCAGATAAGAGATCAAAACATAATAGTAGCACCGACTGACCAATCAGATATCTTACTCTTAAAGATCGTCTACTATTCCAGTTTGCTACTATACTCCCTGCACAAATCATATTTTATTAATGGAGACATTATATAAATGAGATGTACACTATTTATCACTCAAAATATCATCAATGCAAAAGAATATTTCAAGAAATTACAGCAACTTCTGTAAATGTTACTTTGTTAATTCTGCCATGTTTTGGTTGTTACTTTGCTTGATCCTCCAAGTCTCAGATATTCAGACTTATTATACGAGTAATTAATGAAGTTACCGCTGTTGTGCCAAGTGCCTAAAAACACACAACTCTCGAGGGAGGAGGTCGTATTGATCTGCTGCTGTGTGATGCTGCAGGGATACCTCAGAGAGACGACTCCTGCAAACAACTGGAAACCTTGTAAAAAGTCCAATTACATTAAATCCAGTGAGTTTTACTAATGTGTGTAAACTCTGCAGGGAAGCTGTATGTTACTGATTTGTGTGGGATATGAAACTGCAGGTCAAAAAAGTGGATGAGGCAAAGCTCACATATATGAAAGAAGTTTTGTGGTTAAGTTCACAGGATGTGCTAAATAGCTTCTGCTTTCTGAGTGAAATACAACCTTATCAGTGTCATGGTCGTCCAAGTGCTGAATGGTGAAATATAACCATGCGATGTGTTAATGTGCAGTGTTATAACGGGCTAAGCACACCACAGTAGTTGACAGTGTGTCTTCAAAGAAACCGTCTCCGCTTTCAGTCGATGTTGAAAGATTCATCCCGACGTCTGAGGCTTAGATCTGGTTTCCACAAACATATTCTCTTCTCTGTGTCAACATTTACTCAGTTTTATGTACTTTGTATTTCTTACACAGAGGGTCAGGAGAAATCCCATCGCTGTGGTCACAGACTGTATGAAAAATGGAGGTTGATGCTCATGTAGAAGTGCAAAACCACCGATGGCCACGAGATTCATTCTGGTGTCATTAACCAACTCTTCTTCTCAGGGATCTGGTGGTCCATCTGATATTAGATGTCAAAAAGAGGAAGCCTCTTCCTGGGGGGTTGCTGTGGTTTATTTGGTTGAGTGGGTTGTCCACAAATCGGTGGTCCGATCCCCAGCTCGAAGTGTCATTGAGCAGGACACTGAACCCTAAGTTGCTCCTGATGGTGGCTAGCACCTTGCATGGAAGAAAATGGGTGAATGAGAGGACAAGTGCTACATGAAATGCACTCCATTTACCATTTTACCAAATATAGGGGTTGTGTTAGTTTGATTGACAGGTCTGGTCTTATAGATTATACACATGCAAGAAGAACATAGTCACCGGGTAAGAAAAACAATGTGAAGCCAGAGGAAAGGAGCCAAAAAGTCCCATTTGCCTCCATGTCTCTATAAAAATCTGTCAGAATTACCGTATTTTCCGCACTATAAAGCGCAACTAAAATCCTTTAATTTTCTCAAAAACCGACAGTGCGCCTTATAATCCGATGCACCTTATATATGGATCAGTATTGGTTAATTATGTCTGCCATAGTCAGGGGGCGTCGCCGGAGTAACAGTGGTAAAAACAGTAAAGGGGAAATCCAGTCCCACACTATTTGTGTGTGTATAAAGACCCCAAAATGGCATGAATGCACTAACTATGTGATAAAAAGTTGCACTACCTGTTGTACCTTGCTGTTGGTAAAAGATAATACTACATCACTGACATTACTTCGGGGAAAAAAATAAATCAGTTGTTCATGTAGCTTTGAACTGTGACAAATGGAGTTGGAAATACATTGTTTTCAACGACGGCGACGCAAATACCTGTAAGAGCTAATGGTACGTACGGTACCGTATTGTTAATGTACTAGCTTGTTTTGGAGTGAACGGAGTTGTCAGAACGTTGGTTTGTTTTCTATGAATAAAGTTTGACTGTATGACTTTAGCGCAGCTCCATCTAGTGGATGGATAACGTAACTCCAGCCACTACAGTAGTTTCTATTCTATGCACCTTGTAATGCGGTGCACCCTATAGTGCGAAAAATATGGTAAATACCGTATTTTCCGGACTAGAAGTCTATAAGCCGCTATTGAATTTATTGGAACAGTTTCATGTGGTCCACTCTGACCGGGTCTGATGTGACGGTGCTAAATGTATCGGCGGCACGGAGCTTGCTAGCTTGTAAAAAGCCAACGAGCTTCGTGCTGCGGATACGTGAGCCACACCGGTGTTTAAGCCGCAGGGTTCAAAGCGTCAGCAAAAAGTAGCGGCTTATAGTCCGGAAAATACGGTAGATATTAAATCCTAAAAAGAGGTATATTTTGGGGCGTGGATATTTGCCTCAGACTCACCTCTTCACACCTCCCCAGCTCAATCGTTTCAGTATTGATTGACGGGTCTGGTCTCCAATGATTTAATTCGGCGTTGAACCAGATTTATACACACTGCAGTATCCCCAGGTTAAAGGGTCAGATTCCTCCCATCATATCCAAATATGATCACGTCTGGTGCCAAAAAACCAACATGTCAACGCTCAGATGCCACAAACCATCTATCTATGGTCTGGGTCTGTGCAGCTCCGTACACCATCTGTACAGAAACCCTGTATTTTGTTATCACCACTAACCTGCTGCAGTGGGAAACCTTTCATATTATTTTTAATCTCCTCTCTCTGTTTATGCTGTTCTGACCTGGTGGGTGTGTTTTCAGTGCACCCCCTACCTCTCGTCTACCTTCCTCCGGCCATTTCTCCTCATTAAACGCTGCTCCCATTTTACTGACAGTTTGTTGTGCACTTTTCTGACTAATCCGAATCTCCTGCTGCTTGAGTGAGGTTTAACACTGTTATGCAACATTGTTTTATAACACTAATCATTAAGTTCAATTGATTGGCACATTAATCAGAGGAGTTAATTGGACAAGCACATGAATGCTAATAAGTGTCTGATTTGAGAGAAGCAGAAAAGTGTTATTAGACTGTACATCATCATTACCACAAACTACTGTACCCCATGTGAAAGTGTGGATGTGTAACGTCGTGCATTTCTC
Source organism: Pseudochromis fuscus (assembly GCA_900323345.1). NCBI lineage: Eukaryota > Metazoa > Chordata > Actinopteri > Pseudochromidae > Pseudochromis > Pseudochromis fuscus. The sequence goes on from OOFC01045183.1 coordinate 5,266, forward strand.
GGATAGATGACGTTCCTTATAATTAAGCCTTAATTGGAAGTGTATCACTGAGAATTAGTGGTGGGAGTGAGCGGGGCAAAGTTAATCTTGGAGAATATGAAACTGTACTGAGTTGAAGGTGAGAGGAAGGTGTGAGGTTTTGTTGTTTTTTTTCAGTTTGTGTCAGCACTTTCTCCAGCTGGCTTTATTTAGGCAGTTAGCGACATCATTAGCGAGAGTCTTGGACAATGTCTAACCTTCTCACCTCGCCGTAATCACACCCTGCATCATTTCCTGCAGACTACCAAGTTTGGGCAAGTCCCTGTGGTATTCTATAAGTTCATTAGTAAGGTGATGTGACAGCGGAGCAAATGGCTTTTTCTAAGACGCCACTGCTTGAAAAAATTTTTTAAAAAAACTCCCGGAAAAGTAGCTGCTTGTGTTTTGTGTAAAACTTGGATTTTCTGTGCAAGTTTTTCAGTGTTTTATTGGTCACCATGGATATAACCTTGTATTGGATCGTAATCTTAACTCATTTAAATGACTTCCGAGTTTGATGCTAATTAGCAAGTCTTGGTTGATGTAAACATTACACCTGCTTAGCATCAGCATGTTAGCATTGCCACCATGTTAGTATGACTGTGTCAACACGCCAAAGCAGCCGGAACGATACAGGATTAGTTTTTGTCTGGAGGTCTCCAAGGTCACTGAGAGCCGCCTCTCCTCCAGGCTTATCAGGACCTTGGGTTCTTAATTAACAGTTAATTTTTACACATGAAAAATGCAGACACACTAAATAAACACTTCAAAAGTAATTGGAGAGCTGGCTTCAGTGCTCTGGTGTGGCCTCGAACATGTGAGCGGTCACACTTCCTGTTCACTGGGTTATACACACAGACTGTACAAGGTGAACACAGTCACCGGGTGGATAAAATAAAAAATTAAGGGTGGGACTCGATTAAAAAAATGTATCTATTTAATTAGAGGCTTTGTAATTAATTAATCTCAATTAATCGCATTTTAATCGCACAACAATATTTATTTTAATTTTTTATTATTTTTTAATTTTAATGGGTTTTAGTGGACGACTGAATCAAATATTAAACACAGACATGAATATTGTAAACTCAGCTGTTTTAAAGTCTGGAAAAATGCATTTAATTACATTTCAACATTTACATTTACAAACTTTTTGTGTTATCTGGAATACAAACTGCGATTAAATGCATTCATTTTTTTTAATTCGTTAATATTTTTGTAATTAATTAATCATAATAATGCATTAAAATCCCACCCCTAGTAAAAATAAAACCAGTGGAAAGGTGTCACAAAGTGTCAGTTCAAATATCGGCGGCCAGATGGTGACTCCAAGAAAAATCTGGCTTAATTAAGTAGATATTAAATCTCAAAAAGAAGTGTATTTGTGTGGTTTGATTGACCCAGATCAACCATATGAGGCTTGTTAGAGCCCGATATGTAACGACGACTCAAAATGTAACAACGTCCTGAATTGTTATTAAAAAAAAGTATAAAACCCAAAATGTAACAACTGATCAATAATGTAACAAAAGTGCTGAGCCTGAAATGTAATAGAAACAATGTAATAAAACACAAAATGTAAGAAGTTGTTACATTTTGGGCAAAGTTTTTACGTTTCGTGCTCAGCGTCTTATTACATTATTGACCCGTTGTTACTTTTCAGTTTTTTTTGTAACAATTCGGGTCATTGTTACATTTCAGGTTGTTACATATCGGGCTCTAACATGGCTTCAAACAGAGGAAGATTTAGGGGTGTGGTCAGTTTGATTGACAGCTCTGGTCTCCAGTGATTTACAGGAGGTTTGGAGGGTCATTTACCAATAAACTCTGGTCTCATACACATTGGACAGCATCCTCGAGTTCAAGGGTCAGACCCGCCTCCTTGCTCCTCCCTGCTTATCCACCTCTGGTTCCAAACATCCAACAAAATACCAAACTCCTGGCTTCAAAATGTGACTCCTCATCGATGTGTGATGTCAAGTTAGCTTCATCCGTTTTCAGTCTATGCTCACAGTAACTCCAAGTGAAAACAGTGTGACCCCCACAGAGCTGCTTTCTGTAGTAATCAGATTACTCACAGCGTGGGCCTCTTTGTTCCCCTGGGTTGTCGAACGAAGCGTCAGCCTCGTGGTCGTCCGGTCGCAGCGATCGGCTCCTCTCTCCAGAGGCCTGGCGCTCTGCCTGATGGTAAACTCCATGGCCTGCAGGACGAGCTGGATCAATTATTAGATCGTCAGCATATGCAGCTGTGGGTATTTGAACTCGGCACAATCAAAACATGTGCCAACTTCCAGAAAACGTTTAATTGATTCATTGGGATGTGCCTCTGTCTATTACTGGGCTAATAGGCCATATGCACAAACAAAGTGTAACCAGAGCTCATACTGTGGGTGCTCAGAGGCCGTTTGTTCAAAAACAGAAACTGTAAACGACAAGTTAAAGAAAATCCTGTTTATACTGACGAGTGTAGTGACTGACACCATGTTGATATTATATTCAGCTGCAGTGTAGCTACGAGGAGAAGGGAATAAATAGGTCCAGCTTTCAGAAAATACAGTATTCAACTGTTTGATTTAACAGCTCATGAGGAGATGAATGCAGCAGCAGAGGTCTTTATAGAGCTATGCACACGTATTCAGGATATATGATATAAGAGACACATGCAATGAGTACTTATAGCTGCAGATGTCCATCATGTTTTGTCTGAGAACATGTTTGACATATTGAATATTGTTTATTTCCCAGCTTCTACACATAAAAAAATAAAATGCTGGGTTGTTTTTACTAAGAACTGGGGAAATATTCAAAATTTTATTGATTATTCATTGTCTTTACTGCACATTTTATTGTTTCTAGTCAAAATTTGATTATCTTTGCTCCACATTTTGTTGTTTTTAAGCCCATGATACTGGGTTTAATGAGCCCTGCATGAATTTTTTCCAATAATTACCCAGTTGTGGGATAAAAACAACTCAGTATTTTTATTTTATTTTATTTAATCTACGTAAGTAAAACAGATGGCGATAAAAAATCACATGCCCACAGTTTATTCAGTCCATATCATATTATCTTCAGTCATAAATACATATAATATCTCATTTCTGTACAAGTCAGGATCACACATTTTACACAGATACCAACAACAATCTTGAATTCGGACCACTCTATACTATTCACAACCAAAAATCAACAAATAAATACACTTAAAATAGTTGCCATCTTCTCTCAAATGTTTCCACTTTCACCTATAGTTTTTTTTCCATGATAAAAACCTTGAAACCAGCATTTTTTAAAGTGTAGTCGAGGTCCCTGGTGCTGCATCCATCCCCGTATGAGACCATCTGTGTGAGCTGGTTGAGTCTTCGCACCGTGTGTCCGACATGACTCAGTTTATTTATAGCAACCAAACATCAGCTGTAGTCTGAGTGTCACAGCGTCTCTACCTCCGAATGCAAAGAATAAAAGACGTCAGCTCGACAACATGTAAACAGCAGTTAGAGCGAAGACAGAGCTGCAGACAGGTTGCTTCATCCAGCTGTTGTCTGGAAACACACAGATATAAAGTACAGTAGAGGCTGAGACAGAGCCTGGGCATGACTGCAGGTGCTTTAATTAGAAACTAAATAATGAAACAGAATGGATGAGTGAGCCTAGAGGAGGAAAAAGGACTGGTGGCCAGACTGAGGGGGGAAGAAATATTTCTTAATCATAGCTTTGTGCCTTGGAGCATGGTAAGTTTTTAATGAATGATTGAAAACCAATCATCAATGGTGGTACATTAATACTGCAGGATGCCAGGTGACCTTTTCCTTTGAACTGAGTGAAAAATGACATTCCAGCAAAAAAATGTGATGGCTTTTTTTTTTCTTTTTTTAACCTATTACGCGTGTTTCCCCCCCGCCGCCTATAGATTTCAATTAAATTGCCCTCCTGAGTTCTTCACTTACTTTCCCTAATCTCTCTCTTGGCTTGTGGCAAAGTGTGATTTTTGTTTTTTCTCTCTCTCCGATGCCATTTCCAATTTAATAGAAGTGCATTTATGTTCGCCTGTGTTATGAATTAAAATGGAGTTTTTTATGGGCAGGGGTGCATGCGGCCATGGTTGAGCACCCTTTCATTCAAACTCTCTGTACCTTGAAGGTGAATAGTGCAGTCCCGGCGTGAACTCGGTAAATTGAGCTGCACGAGTTCTCCTTTTGGTGCTGTTGAAGGTAAGACTCCAAACTTGCCCTTGCGAAGGTGTTGACACCTGGTGAATTATGGATGCGCTGAGTCTGGATAAGTCAGTTCACTCGGAGGGTTATATTTTTTCGGGAGACATTAGAGGCTCCTTGATGAGGATCATCTCCATTAGGAGAGACAATATCATGGCCTGTTAGATGATTCATTACAGGAAAGTCCAAATTAAAACCCAGCCCTTTGATGCAACTGCCCCGCTAATGCTATAAACAAAATAACACAATCATCCCTCATGCATTTCATGACTTAAGTATGACTTATGGCAGCTGACAGATCAGAAATCTTTCAGATGCTTTTCAGCGAGGCCTTGTGGTTCTGGGCGTCAGATTCGGAGACATTAGAGGCTCTAATGAGGACAGCCCAGGGATCTGAGGACCGTGCAAACCCCATCCTCTGATTTCTCCACAACATGAAAAGACAAGCAGAGAACCGCCTACAACCCATCCCCGAATAAACGATGGAGCTTTCTGCGCCTGTAACCCTTTTTTCGGAGCGACCCAGCGTTCCCGGGGAGACGAGGCAATCCTTCACATCAAAAGATGTTGTGTTCGTGCTGCCCCCTAAAATTATTCCCAGCTGACATGCAGCTTGTTACCGAAGCCCTCCACCACCACCACCACCACCACCACCGTCCCTCCCCCCAGAAGCCTTTCCTGGGACATTTGGCATGACTAGCGACACAGACAGTTACGTAAAGGCTAATGAGTGGCCTGCATTGGACTGACAGAGCCTATGGGTGTTCTCAGTCGACTGTTTTGTATCCGTGGACGCGTAGAAGCACAAGTACATCATTATTGTCCAAAATTAGTCCGTGCATCTGTCAGTCTTCAGGCCTGTGCTGACGGCCTGTCATTCATGGTTGGTTAAACAAGGCTGGTCAGTCAGTCTGTGCCTTCTAGTTACAATCAACCTTCCTTTCAGTCACACCAGCCCATGGCTAACACGTTGCCACCCTCTGCTGTTGACGGGTGATGCCAAGGCACTGACATGACTCAATCAGGCTTTATTATTCTATTAGAGCATTGCTGAGATGATTATTGATCCTCGGCTAAACCCTGCTCGCATTCGAAGCAGGTTTTGGACATTTGACAGGAGCAGACAAACATAGATGTCCTGTTTGTAGATAACAACGTGTTTTGCTGGCAGAATGACTGGCAGATTTTATGAGCTGCTATTGGGTTTGATTAGCTGTTAGGATTAGCCCACAAGAACCCCAACCCAATTGGACCACAATGAAGACGTTTCTGCAGATCTGTGATAGTATTTGTAGTTTAGCATTTGCACATTGTCACATGACTGCAACAGGAAGTTTAGTAGATGTCACCAGAACTGTTACCATGAGTTCTTGTTTGTTAAAAGCTGCCTGAACACTCAGTAAAGGGATGCATTTGATGGGTATACAGTATATATAGAGTATGGTGTCGTTCTAATTTAGTTTCTGACAAAAATAAGTCTCCAGGTAAAGGGTGACACAAAAAAACTGGAATCTTTTAACAATCCAATAAAACAAAGAGTGATGGAAGAAAATTATTTTATTCATACTACCGTATTTTCCGGACTATTGAGACCACCTGTCTATAAGCCGCTATTGAATTTATTCAAACAGTTTCATGTGGTCCACTCTGACTGGTTCTGATGTGACGAGGCTAAATGTATCGGCAGCAAGGAGCTTGCTAGCTTGTTAAAAGCTAACGAGCTTCATGCCGCCGATACATGAGCCACACCGGTGTTTAAGCTGCAGGGTTCAAAGTGTCAGATAAAAGTAGCGGCTTATAGTCCGGAAAATACGGTAACTGAAACCTTAAAAGATGCTATTTAAGAAACAATGATGGAATTTTCATTTTTGTCTTGCAGTGGTGCCACTTGCATGTTTGCCAATACGCACTTCAAAAATTCAAGTTTTATTGTACCCATTCAGATTTATACTAGAGAAACTCAACCAAGCCAATGCAAAAAAAGTGCAATACCACCAATGGCCACTTGGTGTCTACTTCAAATAACTCTACTCTTAAACTGATTTTAATTAAAAAATGGCTATTTCAATCATGAAATACTCAGTCGATACATTTTTTCTACAAGTCATTCTGATGTCATTGGCTAAAGTCAACTCTTCTCATCAGTCATCTGGTCATTAATATGAAAATCGTTTCATCATTAGGTAGATATTCGGCTTCAAAAAGAAAAACATTTAGGTAAGTGTTTAGTTTGATTGACAGCTCTGTTCTCCCTGAGCTCCCAAAACACCAGCATGGCTATAGCCAAATGCTAAATTTGTGGTGTCAAAATGTCCACAAGCCAACAGGTGATGTCTTGTCAGCTTTGTCCATTTCCTGCACAGTCTGTGATAGAAATAAAACATTCGATGCCTGGACACAGGTCGGACTAACTAATAATTTCACAATCCTGGACAACAGATGGATAAACCACCTACCCTCACACACAGGAGGAGTGCTGCTAACATTACCCTAACCGCTGATACAGCAGGTATGCATGATGCTACATTGGTTCCCATGCAGTGGGATGTGGCAGGCGCGAGCTGTAAACCTGTCACCTGTGTGCTCACATACAGTAATAGGATACAAAGTGAATGATATGCTGTGCGTGGGTGAAATGCAGGATTACAACCATGGGTAATGAGTTTGTCAGGCGTGCTCAAGTTAGCTGAAGAGGGAAAAAAAAGGAAAAAAATACCAATTTATTTGTGCACTGCAGCTTGGTGCATGGAGAGTTATGAATTACAGCCCAGTAACTGGTTGCTAAGCTAATAATCAGATCAGTCAAGTACTTCATATGAAGAACAAAGCTGGGGAGAATCTGAAGTTTCTGTAAAATTGACTCGATTGCTTTAAGAGAGAAAGTGACTTTGTAATTCTCCAGAAATAATCACATTTGAAATGCAAAAACAGGATGAAGTAATAGTTGTGCCTCATCCCGCTGCATAATTCCAGCGAAGCAAATAAGAGGAAAAGAGCAGCATCTAAATTCTCCTCCTGAAGAGTCGAAGCAGAAGTGTTGGTTGCAGTGAGTTGTTTTTCTTGGGGAGCGTCGTTTTCTGGAGTCAGCGTTCCTGATGGCCAGACCGTTTTCGAGCCGCCATGTATCTGCCACAAAATGTGATTTTGCTTCAGGTACATTTGTTTTGCAAGCATTTCACATTTTTCTGGCAACATACCTCGTACGCTGCATTGATTTGTCACGAGAGATATTAGCCTGTCATGGCCCAGGTATATATTTTGTGGAAAGATTAACACTCCCTCCTCAGCTCTGGGTGCAGCACCATTTTCCAAAGTGCTTTATAATTTCTTCCTTTTCTTGAGGAGTCAAAAGTCTTGAGAGGAGTATTTCTGCCAATATATAGATCATGCACTGAGTCTTTCTATCAGTCTCCTGCTTCATTTCCCTTTCTCTTTACACTTTTTACTTTATGTGTGAGTCTCTGTTCCTCTGCTGCAGCTGCTGCTTCTATTAGTTGAGTCTTTATCCCTGTGGAATAAATTGCAATTTAAACCTGAGGTTTTAGTGGAAAGAACAAACCAGTGCTGATACTGCACAGCCATAAAACGAGAGAGTAGATTCACAACCTTATTAGCAAAAAGCATATCCAACTTGGCTAGAGAGTAGTGTTCTGACAAGCGTATATCACAGATGGCAAACTCTGTTGGGTGATTTTAAGAAGTGCAAACGGAGGAGTGGAATAAAGTGAATTTGCTCTGTGCTGAGATACCAAAATAACAGAGGAAGAAGTCGAAGGAGAGAAGTGATGCATGAAGAAATGAGCAGGAAGGAGGACACTGAGCAAAGGTAGGGCGCAAAGGATCAGGATGTTGCATTGAAACTGCAGGAGCTTAGTGTAGACTCAGCAGGAGGCTGGTGGAGGGAAAATCATGTCAGGGAATATCATGCTGTCACAAATCATATCGCCATCTCTCAGCTGAGATTGATCTGCCAACCTTCTGTTACTCAGGCTTTATGCGCCCTGAGTTTTTTTTTTTTTTTTTAAGATCGGAAGAGCGTCGTGT
>OOFC01045183.1:13561-26061 GCA_900323345.1 Pseudochromis fuscus
GAAAATCATGTCAGGGAATATCATGCTGTCACAAATCATATCGCCATCTCTCAGCTGAGATTGATCTGCCAACCTTCTGTTACTCAGGCTTTATGCGCCCTGAGTTTTTTTTTTTTTTTTACCTCCTCACTATGCAACTAAGACATTTCTCCGTGTGGAAGCACAGTGTCATCACAAGCAAGTGACGGTGGTACCAGTGTGGGAGCACGAGGTCAGGGCTGTGACTGGAAGTGGCAGAGGAGGATTAGTAGCCCAGTGGAGGGAGAGCACGGCCGCCCTGCAGTGGAGAACCAGCTGGTCAGCAGCCCGGCCAGCCCGCCTCCATCTGTCAGTCACCTGCTCGACCCGCCGGGAGGCCTGGTAAATCTCTCTGCCTCCTGACGCTACTCGAGATTGTCATTAGTCATACTTCATCTACGAAAACTCAGAAAAGACATTTTGTATTTATACTCACTTTCTTGATAGCACATACACCTTATATAACATGCACTGAATAGTTTGCTTTAGAGTGAGCAGTAAACTGAGATTTTCAACACTTACTAATCCTCGTCATTTTGCATCATCAGCTGTTAAGTTGCACAACTGAGATTTTGCAATCTGGTAAATGTGGCACATTTCATTGTGGGAAAGCAGGAAGTATTGTGCATGCCATGGACACAATACAGTGGATAAACTAAATCAGAACAAAGTAGAAAGCGCTCAGAATACAAACCTAACCCAGCTGCAATGATGCTGGAGACCACAGGTGTCAAAGTCGTGCCATGGAGGCTGAGACCCTGCAGGTTTTCTTACCAACCATCTCTCTAGCAGGTGATCACTGATTAGCTCCTTTCCTCAAACTGAAGGAGGTGCTGATCAGTAAAATCACCTCCTTCAGGAGCCAGTTGGAAAGAAAACCTGCAGGGTCTGAGCCTCCATGGCTCGGCTTTGACACCTGTGCTATAGACCGAACACTGTTGCCCTCTTGTGGTGAAACAGCAACACTGTCATGTGTTGTTACATATTGCAAAACAGATTTTGGGGATTTATTTTGACAGTATCCCATCCTCCATCTGTGTTCATAGTGACAAGTTGGGGATATGCAAATTTACTGCACTACTGTAAAGTAACTTCAGACACAACCAATAATCGGGTGAACATACATTTAGCCTGCGTGACGAGGCTAAATGTATCAGCGGCACGGAGCTTGCTAGCTTGTAAAACGCTAACGAGCTTCGTGCCGCCGATACATGAGAAACACCGGTGTTTAAGCCGCAGGGTTCAAAGCGTCGGAAAAAAGTAGAGGCTTATAGTCCGGAAAATACGGTAAATCCTTATTTGAATCCTTAAATTGAAAAAAAAAAATCCATTTGTTTTTATTTTCTATTATCAAAGTTCTATCATATTCACTTCCTGTTTTAAAGAGAGTAGTAGCAGCTGTACTTAGTTGGAACAGTATCATTAGTTACTTCTGCAAATAGTTCAATTAGAAACAATTTGTTACTGTGTTACGATTTTTACAGAATGTCACTGAACGTGGCGTCAGTTTGGTTGCTAGGTGACGAAGCTGTGCTGTGTTTTACAATAAAGGACAGAGACAGTGCAGCAGGTGTAGTGGCTTCTTATTGGCGAGAAGCTACAATGCATAAAGTTAGCTAGTAACCTTAACTCGCTAGCGATGGTGTTTTTTAATCGTGAAGTAGAAACTTCCAATAAAGTCGTGCTACGGATGTTTCACTTTGAACTCTTATTCATATTTACCGAAAGGAAAAAAAACAGGATATTGCGGACTTCAGTGCCGCTATTTCGCACAACAAGCTAAGAGAAATCGCTGACTCATGTGAGCTTCAAATTAAAAGCACTTCCTGTCAAACAGGAAGTATCCACCAAATCACGCAGTTAGTCGGTTTTCACACTGTAAACGGCAAATAACATCTCCAGTCTGCTTTAATTATTGTCTGTATTGAACAAACTTTAACTTAACCTCTGCATCTTGTTACTAATTAACAAACAATTCACAGTTTTGTTATGTGTCAATTGTTCCAATGTGTTGTCCCAGAAATATGTCACAATATGGACTGAGGTACTCTCAAAGTTTAGATTCAGTGTGACTTTAAAACGTGAAACTTTCTCTGTCCTCTCTTGATCAGCAGCACAATCAGAGTGAGTCAGGATATAAGTGAAAATAGTCAATCTGTGCAGCAGAAGTAACATTCTCTGCCTCCCGTCGAGACTCAAAGCTGAACCCGTTTCAACTTATTTGCCCTTGTTTGACTTTTTATGTTTTAATCTTTTAATGACCACCGAGATGACATTATTTGAAGCACATGACGGACAGAGAGCTCTCAGACTGTCATCCTGGCAGGACGACTTTACACCACAGCTCGTCAGATAAACTTGAAAAGAAAATAATTTCAGCTTCTTCTCCACTTGAAGAAAGTTAATTCCTGCTTTTTACTTGTGATGTTAATGATGATCGTAATGCAATATGCCATTTCGTCCAACCCATCGCCCCCTAAGAGCAGGAATACTTGTGTGTTGCCATTGTTGCACCATCTCCTTAATTGTACGGCACTGAGTTAGCCGCTAACTGTGAAGCTAATGGCTGCAGCAAAACAAACCAGCTTCCCGTACTGTATTTAAATTTCAGTTCAAACTAGTTGTTACTGGAATCTTTGAGGACTTCCCAGGAAATGTTATTTTCCCAAGCCTTCAATCACCCCAGTTCTGTCACCGCTTCGGCTTCGTATCTCATTCATACCCGAGTCAGGTACCACAAACAAAAGATGCCCCCCCCCTCCATATTTGAAACAACACTGCATTTTGTTTTTACTGCTGAATCCCTCTGACAGCTGTTGTGGGTTCCTGTCAAAAAGTGTTGTTTCAGATTTTTTTTTTTATTATTTCCCACTCTCAGTCACACTAACAAGGAGCGAATAAACACAAGGTGGAGTAGAGAAGCTATAGCGCTGCTGCAAACGCTTCAGCCCGAGAGACTCAGCAGAATCCAGGAGCCGGCAAAGGTTAAACTTTATGACATGATCTTTCAAATGCTTTTTCTCCCTCATCTGATTTACATGCAGAAGTGTCGAGGAAAAATTATACAGCGAGTGTTGGAGTAGCGGTTTTTCCACAATGGCTCGGTTTCTCTTATGTTGCCGCCTTTGTGCTCAACACTGAAAGCTGCTGTCTCCTCCCAACAATAACAGATGTCAAAATCATGTTCTCCTAAAAGTTTATAACTGCAGTGCGCTTATTGCAGCCATCCTAGTAGAAAGCCAATTGTGTTTGATTGACTGTGACTGTGATTGGCAGAAACTTGGCGCTATTGTTTGGCCACTCATGTTATCACATTTGAGAAGCCCGGCTAGCCTGCGGCAGTAAAAGCAAGAGGGATATTGGCTCCTGAGTAGCTGGCATCGAGCCTTTTTTAGACAGGCAATTCCAGGGGAGCAATTGTCTGGTTTAATTGCTCCAAAAAAGAAAAGACGGAGAGGCGGTGAAACTAACAAGCTGTCTACAGAATCAGTAATTTACAGGCTCTGTGATAAAAACAGATTTCTATTTTCCTATTTTTTCTCTTCTCGACTCACGCGCTCTGTCTCTTGTTGTTCCAGTTATTGTAAAATATTCAAAGCTCAGGTTAGCAGGTTGTTAGCTTGGTGTAATTTGCAGTTGTGATTTGCACTGGGGGACAGATGCACGCCGATCTCACTAACTCTGACTGATTCAACGGGCCACAGCCGCCAGCCGCCTCATCACCGTCCACATCTTTAAAGTGCACAGCCAGCTGACGCACACCTTTGCCAGGACTGTACAAATTTTCCAATTTCATTATTTTAAGAAATGTGCATGTGGATCTGAATCTGCATTTTTATTTTTCTCTTCATATTTAATGTTGTAACTCCAGAGAGACATGTTTAAAAATTGTGTTTTATAATGTTATTAAAAAAAATAAAAATCTGTATCTGGATTTGCACCAAAAACTAATTAGCTCATTGGCCGAATTTCTTATTTCCACCACACTTCCAAAAATATTTGTAAACTAGTTGTTGAGATATGATATGAAATTAAATGAAAACAGATTATATTTCCAGAAACACAGCTTCATTTTGCTTTAGTTTTACATCCACACAGGAGGTTATTTTTCTGTCTGTGTGCAACCTTATGGAAAACCTACTGAAGAGATTATGAGTTTTTCTTTTCCTTCCTGAAAAACAATCCCCCCCGAAAAAACCCCTATTTGTTTTAATGGGTAAATGATGGTGTTACATTTCACCACAAGAGGGCAACAGTGTTCAGTCTATAGCATCAGTACAGTTGGATTTGTCTCGATGGAGGGTTGGTTTCTGCTTTTCTTTAACTTTTGTTGTCATAATTCATCCTCTGTAAATGTGAGGTGAAACTGTAAATCATTGGAGACCAGACCTGTCAATCAAACTAACCCCGCCCCTTAATCTCCTGCTTTTTGAAGCCTGATATCTCCTGAATGATGCAATGATTTTCAGATGGACCACCAGACCAGAAGATTCCATGTATTGTAGTTGGTTTTAATTATGATTTCTTGTATTTAGTTTTGTATTTACACTTTTCTTTTTCTGGTTTAAATGGTTGTTTTGGTCTTTGTTGAGCTTTGGTGTTTGTTGAGCTTTCTATGTGTTTCATGTCGTGTTAATCGAGTAGTTCATGTTTATTGTTTCATGTTTCCCATTTTATTTTGAAAGTCTTGTTCCTTGTGTGTTTGTGCCCAAGCTGTGTTTCCTGTCTGGTCACACCTGCTCCCTGATTGTCCTCCCCACCTGTTTCCCATTGTGTCTCGTTACCTCATGTATTTAACCTCAAGTGTCTCTTTGTCCTGTGCTAGTTCGTTTCTAGCTCTTGCTCACGTCCTAGCCTTTGTTCATGTATTCATGGTCTTAGTCTTGCCTGGTTTCTGGATTCTCTGCCTGCCCTTTGGATTTTGCCTTCGCCTGCTGTTTTGGATACTTCTGCCCAGATTAAACCATCTTTAATTTGATCTGCTCATGCCTGGTGTCTGCGTTTGGGTCCACGCCTCCGACTTTACCCCCGTGACACTTGTGGAGTCTTCCATTTTGAGTTTTTTGGAGCCAGCATCTAGTGGTCATTTGTGGTACTGCACATGTTTCCACTTCCACATTAGCTCCACTTCTGAGACCCGGTGGCTACGTCCATATTTTTCTACAGTCTGAGTTTTCCCCATTCTAACTTCACTGAGATTTATTCAAAAAGACAACCGAGTCCTCTGTGCTCTGTTGTACTGCTGTCAGAGAGGCAGCCACTGCAGGCTGTGGCAGTCTGACACTTTGAATGTAATTTTCTGGTAAGAGTTACCTGGCTTTGACTCCTACATAATCTACATTATGTGGAGACAGAAAAGCAGCAGGCACCAGAGTGTCGGCCAAATGTAACCTGAGCCTTGGAGCTCACCGCTGATACACCCTCCATTGTTGTCGCAAAATAGCTTCACTTTTACACCAAAATTATTGATTTTTCTTCACAGAATTAACGACCGAGAAAAATCAGATTTTGAAACTTGGCAGAAAACACGAAGGAGTTCCCGAAATAGGAGGTAAAATAGAGTAAAAAAACGGCACTGTACACAAATACAAAATATTCAATAGTCATAGCAACACAAATTCATGCACACACATGAAGCTGAGCAGAGGGAAATGGGCATTAAGAGGCACAGGCACATTCAGAAGAATAAACTGCAGAGTGTGTGTGTTCGTGTGAGTGAGGTTGTGGATCATTGGCCTATTCCTCTCCCCTCTGCGGCAGCCTCCATCCATATTCATAACCTCCCAGAGCGATAGCAGAGGGAAACAGGGAGGGGAAGAAAGGGGCAGGAGGAATGGGTTTTCAATGTGCACAAGTTAAAAGGAAAGAAATAAGCAACACTGGGCTGCTGCACGGTGTTTTCTCTCTGTGCATATTTGTCATTGGGATATCTTCTTCTATGATCCTAGGTTTGCAAACATGAATCGAAGTGTGGACCAGAAGCTATAAACAAGCCAACTAATGACTGTGCTCTTATTATCAATCTTTCAAACACGCCATTTGCGGCGCACATGAGTTCGACTGTGTGGACTCAGCAACAATACGCAGGGTGATTTAACAGGGATAAAGGAACATTTTCCAGTTCATAACCATTAGCACCGCAATTAAATTCAAATGGATGTAAAACCTCAAACAAATATGCAAGGAATGCTGAAAAGGCAAGGTTCAATTAATCATCAGCGGTGGAGCCGCAGACTTTTTAGAAGAGAGGCTTTCACAGTTTCTCGCTTAAAGAAACGACTGATCAATAAAATATATATTTTTTCACAAGATTGCAGTTATAAGCCAAAATGCAAAAATAAGCATTACTTTTTAACCACAGCGAGGTGCATGTGTTTCCTTTTTCGAGGTGAAACAGTACTTTGAGAGTATCTAACTTCATGTTGTGATGTGTTTCTGGCAACAACAGAATATGCACTTGATTGGACTATTGAAACACAACAAAATGTCATAGCTAACTATCTGACATTACTTGATTACAATGTAGTGTCTCTCCATCATTTATTGCAGCGGTCTCCAACCTTTTTTGCATCCTGGACCGGTTTAATGTCGGCATTATTTTCACGGACCAGCCTTCAAGGTGTGACAGATAAATACAGCAAATATAATATAAAAAGTTGTCCTCTTACCGTTTGCAAAGAAGCTCTCCAAAGACGTTTGTATTTTATTCATTTTCGCTAGTTTGCGGGCGTATTTTTTGGCTAACATATCTGTGATCGGTTTTATCGCATGACCGAGACAAACGTATTGATGTGTCAACAGGCAATGGCAAAAGTGACGTTGAAGAGAATCCGGTTGTACCTTTCAAAATAAAATGTCTTTCAGACTCTAATAATCAATGCAACGGAAGTTATATTTTTATTGATTCTTTCTGTGCTGCCCGGGGACCACTGCTTTATTGTATTAGCCGATTTGTTCATCGTCACCTAGCAACCGAACTGAAGCCATGTTCAAAGAGATTCTGTACTCTTTGAACCTGCTGCACTGTCTCTGTCCTTTATTGTAAAACACTTACACATAGTGTTTTATACATACATAGCGGCTTATAGGTTGGAGCCGACGCCAAAAACAAACTGGACAAACATTTGATCATTGTCACCTAGCAACCAAACTGATGAGATGTTCAGAGACATTCTGTAAAAATCGTAACAAAGTAACAAGTTGTTTCAAATTGAACCACTTGCAACTAACATCTAAATCAACACTTTATAGTTTGTTACAGAGGAACAAACTGCACCAGGAAATAAATATGATTGAACTTTGATATAAAAATAACACAAATGGAGTTTCAGCCAACAATACAACCAGAGACGGGATCTAAAGGATTAAAAAAAAAATACATTTTCCAGTTGGGGTTAAGACACGATGCTCGAACCAAAGCACCAAACGTCGTCTGAAGCTTCCTCCTCCACCGTCGCTCCCATATTGGAATTGGCGAGCTGTCGGCAACACTTTGTGAAACCCACAATCCAACATGCACATCATGCTGTGATAGTGCAGCTGCATGGAGGTGAGCAGGAGGCAGACACCGTCAGTTTCCTATCAGTGCAAAATTAGGAGAGTCCTAAAAAAATGAATGCACGTGTCCTCATATTTAAACTCCGAACAGCCTCACTGCAGCTAACTGAGAACAAAGGAGTGTGTGTGAAACTGTGAAACTAAAAAATCTCTTGCCCACCTCGTCTCCTGTTCAGACACTGTTCACACACATCTGTCACTCTGTCTCAGTTCCTCCGACTCTCTCTTGTCTCTCTTTACCCTCCTTCAACTGTGTGTTCAAAAGAAATGACTCAGTTAAAAGGAACTTTTGTCAGTATTGATCTCTCTGAATCAAGCTAAAGCAGGGAGACAGGTTTAAAGCTGGTATAATAGTATCACATGTGCTAATGGCCGCTGTCATTTTATGCTGAGTTTAACGATTCTTTTATGTTTGATTTCAGCAGTTATGGAAATGACATGATTCATGGCTGCACCGTGAGCAATTAGCACATTCAGACTCCCTCTCTCTTACACACACATCTAACAATGCAATCCCAGTGGACCACTTGATGGGGTGTGTAATGTGTTTCCATGTTCAAAGCATTTTACAGTGGCTGTTCCTTCGTGGGGTTTTTAAAGCAGATCCAACAGTGTGATCGTGCACTTGACTCTCGAGGAGCCCCACACATCTCCTCTCCAGCCCTGGACGGCAGACTTGCAGAGTCATGCTGTGGAGGGACAGAGGTTTGCACACACATTTTTGACAGATGCTGGTCCAGAAAAAATAAAATAAAAAGCTGCTTTTGAAAATATAATATCTCCTTTCCCTGCTGAGGCTGAGATGATATAGATCAAACGTCCAGAGGGGTGGATTGGAGGCACTTTAGGCTGAATGTGTAATGATTTGGAGGGCAGCTGAGATGATGACTAAACCTTAATTGCTATTTTAGTGCTGATTATAATTACCTTTCAAAAGCACAGAGGACGAATACATTACAACAAGGAATACTGCTAACTTAATTTCACCCAGCACATTTACCATTTAAAAGCAGCATATAAATAATTAGTGGAAAGGTTTATAAGACAGTACAACAGCAGATATAATGACTGTGTAAGTGCTCCATCAATAACTACAGCTCCACTACAACATTTATGTGAATGATTTGTTGGTTTGCCTACATGCAACATTGATAACCTCGATACACCTGTTGAACAGCAGCACCGTGGGAGTGTCCTGGTTGTTAATTTGACACATTTATGATGTAGATTTTTGCAAGAAGATACTCAGGAAAACTCACAGAGAGAATTTTAATATTTGACACAAAGAGCCCAAACTTTATTATAATTTCAGTTTTCAATTCCAACTTTTGTCTCCCTCTTGTGGCTATAAGCGTAATTACACAAACACTATCAACATGTGGTTATGATGTGAGTTTACAGGTGAACTCCTCCCGTCTCCCTGAGAATGTCTTCACAATTACAGAGGCCTGAAATATAATACTTTGTAAGAAATGTAATATTAAAGAGTTATCCCTTGTTTTTGCTCGATTAATTTTTTTTGTCTGCTAGCAACATTACCGAAAACTACAAAACAGGTTTCCATTTTTGTTGTTGTTGGACAGAAACAAATTATTAAATGTTGCACAAGATCAGAAGATGAAAAAAAATCCAACAACCCTCTGATGTGCAAATGTTTTAACAAGACAGTGTTGCCATTTCACCACTAGAGGGCAGCAGTGTTCGGTCTGGATTATGTCTTGGTGGGGCTTTGTGCAGTGTTGCCAACTTGGCGACTTTCTCGCTAAATCTGGCGACTTTCCGGTCCTCTTGGCGACTTTTCTTTGTCAAAAGCGACTAGCGACAAATCTAGCGACTTTTTCTGTTGTTATAGGCGACTTTTTTAGCGTTTGGTGACTCTGATGTGAAAACATGCATCGTTCTGCAATCACTAACCAGATAGCACACATACGTCTCGCTGTCGTCGGCCTCAGATCGTGCGTCGACATCCTACTCCTATCATCTGTACATGTGTCTGAGAAGCATCGGCCTATAGCTGGACACAGCTTCCCAGAGGGCGGAGTTATGTGCCCTATTTCAGAGTCTGATAGGTCGGCTGTGCCCCTCATCTCAACTGGTCTTCATGTAACACCACTTTAAACTCACATAAAAATAGTTTGTTTTAAATTTTGTGAATATGACATTCAATAAAGTTGCTAGTTGCTAAGCCCGGGTGTGCTGGTATAGGTGAGGAGGCCAGATGCAGACTCCTAACTAGCTTAGTAAATGTTTAGTCGCAGAGTCGATTAGCAAACACCATTGCTAGATAGCTATAAGTTTTTCCAGCACATTAACAATCCCCGTCTGGATAATAAATTGGTATTGAATTCGGGAAAGGATCAGTTAACGTTGGTTAGCAAAATAAAAAAACAAAACAAGAACCAACAGAAGAAAGCTCAGTTGTAGTTCTAAACATATTTAGGACGTTTTTTTACTCACTTTTGTCTCTTCCACGATGTTATTCCTCTCTCCTACAGCGTACCTTACAATGACAAGCCAATGCCCAATTATGTAAATTAGGCGATGACGTCATTTAGCGACTTCTAGGACAGCCAATAGCTACTTTCGTTACT
The DNA here is from genome assembly GCA_900323345.1 of Pseudochromis fuscus. Classification (NCBI taxonomy): domain Eukaryota; kingdom Metazoa; phylum Chordata; class Actinopteri; family Pseudochromidae; genus Pseudochromis; species Pseudochromis fuscus. The sequence continues at coordinate 23,728 of OOFC01045183.1, forward strand.
AAGGAGTTGGCGACACTGGCTTAGTGCTCTCTGAGTGCTTTCTAGTTAAGACGATAATCCTCCCTCTGAGGTTTTTCCACCATAGGTTTCACCATTGTCCAGGTTGCGTTAGCCTGCTCCATCTCCACGGCAACGGTTGCTCCCCTCTTCATCTATGGCAATAAATAATTGTTGATTGACAGATATTGCATTGCTGCACCAGGATGAAATCAGACAAGTATGGCGTGAACCCATGTAGTCGGCATTAATTTATCTCATCCAGTAGTTAATATATGTATATATTTGGCCACAGAGTTATTTCAAAGTGTGACCTTACTTACAGACCAGGCATGCATCATTAATACTCGGCTATCTAAGCAACGTGAGGGAGAAACACAAAGCTGACGCTGCCACTTTCTAATTAGTGTATTTATGTAGCTGACACTTCAAGTCGAATGTCTTCAATCACTTTCGGATGGAGAATCCAATTCATGTACAGTATGTCCTCTGCCCAGACTAGCTATTAGCTACCTCCGCTTGCCTAATTACTGTCATTCATCCTTTATCAATGAGTAGTTGCAGGAAGCAGCTGCTACCAGGTGGCTGCATTCTCATATGCATGCAAATATACACGCACACATGCACGCACAGCAAGAAGATGTCACTCAGGGAAACATGCTGCTGAAAAAGGAAATAATTTTTTTGCATATTTTACCTTTCTAAGTGATCTTGTGCCAATAACATTCGTCTGTATTTGATATTCCCACGCTTTCTCCCAGATCACATAGTGTAGCGCGCTAAGCCTGTGTGCGTGGGGGATGTGATGTGCAAGAATCTATTTGAGGCTGCCTCTCTGACACTGAGGTGATGACATATTTTATTAGCTCCTGCTCAGGGACCGTCGAGAAGCTCACCTGAGAACTCAACTGTGACATTGTGGATCCTGAACTTCTTTGTTCCTCCTCATCCCCCTTCATCTGTCTTCTGATCCTGTTTCAGCTCCTTCAAATCACCCTGCCTCCTTTTCTCCCCGCCCACTCCTTCCTCACCTTAATCCCTCTGTTATTCTTCCTCACTCCTCTCCTGCGCCAATCCTCCACTTCCTCCCTCTTCTCAGGCCTTCCCGCCGCATCTCCAACAACCGCTGCCTGTTATCTGCAGAAATAATCCCGCCGTGCCGCGCCTCCACCCGCCGACCGGCCTTCTCTCGTGACAAGTGGCTAATTGGGTGTCACCACGGGAAATGAAAGGTAAACGGACAGTAGATAAAGCCATAGAGCTGTCAGCCGTCTCACTTTTTGGCAAGAAAGGAGGAGGATTGGACGAAAGGGAGATGAGCTGGATAGAGGTCAGTGGAAGAGTGAGGAGTGGTGGAAGTCAGAGTTGCAGGAGAAAATGCGGCAGATGAGTAAAGACCAGATATGCGTTCAGAGCAGGGAGGGTGGAGAAGGTGAGGAAGTGATGCGAGAGGCAAAGGCCACTGCGGCTGTTCCCTGCGGCCGCTAATAAAACGCTCCAGTCAGACCTCTCGCATGTGCACACATGCATGAGAAAACACACATACAAAGGGCAGTTAGACTTCCTGATCGATTGAGCCGTACCCCGCTCTGACGTCTCAGCAGGCCTCAAGATGAATGAGCTGACCTACGAAGGAAAAGAGAAGAGAAAACAGGGGAAAACAAACCTTTGGCTTTTAAATCTCAGAGGTTTGTGTCACGCTGGTTACAGGACGGCGTGTTTATACGTTACACACTTGTGGCTGCGTGTATGTCTCGTGTGAATATGCAGCCTCGTCTCATCAAACATATGCAACAGTTTGCACATATGCTTTACAGGGAAGATAATGATGCCTGGATGATGTGTTTTTATCTTACTATTATTCTATGATTCTATGAGGAGACAAGTGAAAGCTATTTGAATAAGGTCAATGAAAGTTCAGCTACACACAAGCTGACTATGAGCATGAGGCAGGAGGTGTTACTTAGAGTGTTATAGATTAGTTCATCTCATAGGCTGGATTTAGAAAGGATAATGTGATGTGGTGTTGAATTGAAGTGAATTGGAGCCAGAGTTTCTTGGAGCTAGCATCTAGTGGTCGTTGTGGGTATTTTTTTTGCACTGGCTTCACTTTCGAGTCCCAGTTGCTGCGTCCATTTCTGTCATGGACTGTAAACAGGATAAAGAATGAATGAAGCTAACGTCACCTGTTGGTTTGTGGACTCGTATTTTAAGCCAGGAGTTTGTTTGGAGCCAGAAGCGACCATATTTGGATGTCAAGAGAGTAGGACTGTAAATTCATCGATGCGGAAATTCAAGAGTCGATGCGTCGTATTATTGTTCACAAAAGTACACAAA
>OOFC01045185.1:0-13696 GCA_900323345.1 Pseudochromis fuscus
CTCCCCTCCTCCCACCCCCCATCCATCCATCCATCCATCATCATTCATCCATTCATCCATCCATCCATCCATCCATCCATCCTTCCATCCATCATCATTCATCCATCCATCCATCCATCCATCCATCCATCCATCCATCCATCCATCATTCATCCATCCATCCATCCATCCATCCATCCATCCATCCATCCATCCTTCCATCCATCATCATTCATCCATCCATCCATCCATCCATCCATCCATCCATCTTCTATACCTGCTTATTGGGTCACTGGGGATGGAGCCTATCTGGAATGATCGTTTAAAGTTAAAAAGTTCACAGCCACCAAGCAGCCAAAAAAAATAAAATAAATCTGTTTATGATGGTGAATGTTTAAAGATAAATGCTGAAAATGTAGGTATACATAGAGGTAAACTCCTAATTACTAACTCTATTCTGATATTTTATATTTAACAGAATACACATCTCAAATATTTGTCATTCACCGATTCTTCTCACAGACGATTCAGGGTCAGATATTTATTTGTGCATGTCCTACAGACAGCGAAGCCGTGCAGGGTGAAACAAGCAGACAGATGACGTGTTTTGCATTCGACAACAATAAACAGTTAAGAGGCCAAAACACTCAGGAGTACCATAAAATTCTAAATTTTATTGGCTGGCTGACTTTTCACGGTCACTCCTGAAAATGACCTTGGACGACTCATCTAACAACCTCTCCAGAGGGAGTTTCCTGGTCCAGGAAACAAGCAGCGGCGTGAAAGAGTTCGTTGTCCGAGCAGTCAGGTATGAACTGTTCAGCTCCATGAATGTACATGTTATATCATCAGCCAGGTGAGCGCACAATCCGCCGGCTGTTGCTGGGGAGTTTTCTTTGGCCCTGAGGTTGCAGAGGAGTGTCAGACTCAAAGGGATCATACAGCTCTTGTTGGCTGCTACCACCTCTTCACCCAGCCCCAAATGATGATAGAGAGCAGCTCCTCTGGTGATCCTTTGAATTTTTATGGGGCGTTTATTTTCTTTGGCGAAGAAACAGAGAGCACAAGAGAAGGTCGTTCGGTTGAGGCCGTTCAGTTTGCTCCGCGATTCCTGGCGTGGTGTCTGAAAACAGTGTCAGTCATTTTTAATTTGGGCTATGTTGATTAGACTCGCTGCGTTTGGTGTGTACTGTAGGTGACCTGTCATGTCCTCGCAGATGAAGATTGACAGCAACATATTACATGATTAATGGCAACTGCACCGTCGTGAGCATTTAATTTTGCTCTCACATACTACATCTATTTTTTGCATTGTGTCAACAAACAGCAAACTGTGGGAAGACTTTCTGTCATAGAGCCACAGCTTGAATAACATAATATCTGAGCGGCAACGAACTGAGCTGCTAGGTTTATATTAACCCCCAATTCTGTTAAACTCACTTATTTAGGAATATGTGCAAATTTTAATGTTCCTGAAACTGGATTTTGACTGAGACCTCTGTGTGAGACAGAGCAGATATTCAAGATCAGCTAACAAGACAGATCTGCTGTAAGGTGCATATTGTCAAATTATTTTCAGATTGATTAACTCTAGTTTGTTGGTAAATGTAAAGTTTTTGTTGGCCATCCTTTTTTGGACAGTCATCCACTTTGCCTTTGTATTTTGTATTTGGACTCTTTATTTCCTGCTAGTGGAGTACTAATGCTCCATCTCTCTGTTTGGTTGAGTTTAGGCACAAAACAACATGTTCAGATTGAAGGAAACATGAGGGCCTGTTACAATAATATAAATGTAATTAATGGTCATGGTTAAAGGAAAGACTGATGTTTGATTTGAAGTAGTGAACAAAATGAGTTTGTTGCCATGGTTTCAATAGTATCCACGTGGTTATGGTTATAGAAATAGTTCGTGGTTAAAAATCCTCCCTATGTGGACTTCTTCTTTTGCTCCCATGGTAATTCCCATGGCCACTAGGGGTGCCATCTTAATTAAAAAATTACTGTAGAAAAATTACCATTGACATTGTTTCATGTTATATCATAATAATGGGATATTTTAGATCCCATCCAATGATTGTGATTATTTCTATTTCAAGTTCATGTCAAAGAAAAGTCAAACAAATTGATAAACAGTCTCTGCAGCATGTCATCTTTATTCATCAAATCTTTTCAAATATGAAGGATATGATCTTATAAAGAACAAAACTTTTAACTTCCTGAGGTAAAATTCTAATTTATTATGAATTTATTAATGTGTGTCTTTTTTATTTCATATTTTGCAGCCACCATTCCTGAGTAACAATAACAACACGTCATTATTTGGAGATATACAAAAATAGAAACTTCGAGATTACTGCATTAAGTGAGTACAATTACTGTATCATCAATAGAAGGCGGGAATTAGTTTTGATGGAGTAACCTTTATAACAACCGATCTTTATTTAGAATACTTTTAAACTAATACATTGCCCTGTTTTGTATTCAGGTCACAATAATACATTTTATGAATGTGTACATTAAAGTAATTATTTGAAATGTTGTGTGATTATTAATGGCCAAGGTGTCTTGGTGTCCTAAACCCTGTAACATAAAACATAACTCCCAGAGAAACCAGACACCGTGGACCCCTGTGTACATAAACTTAGTAACTGAAGTTATTATCATAAATATTTCATTGGAAAAATTGCTTTGACTCATAAATGCGTCATGTGAAGTGGGGCGACTGGAGCTCAGCCAGACCTCCTGTAACAGGGCAACACGATATGCATCAAATCATAAAAGGCACCAATTAACCGGACCCTCGTATATCAGTTCCCAGTCACTTACAAAGTCATTGCCTTCCTTCCTGTTCTCATTATCATCACATACAGGAGGTACCCACAAGAGTGCACTCCACAGTAGCTGCGGGTAAAGGGAGGTATTGTATTTTTCTCTTTTCTTTATCAGCGAGGGTTTCCGTCTGTGTTCTCCAGGGGCTCCGGGGTTGGAGAATGGGGCTGTAGCTTTCCACATGTCCCTGTGTGACATCTCCATTGTGCCGGGTGAAAACACTCATGCAGAGTGGTGCAGACAGCATTCTGAAGTGTATGAATTTTGACAGTGAGACATATATCAAAGCACCTACTCTGCATATCACGACGTCCAAACCCACCAGGTTCACTGCTTAGAAACAATGAGACGCTCAGTATCAGGGTTCTCCGAGAGTGCTTGTTATTTTCTTTGATTTAAGGGGTCCCTCTGTATTTGTGTCAAAGGTTGCAGAGGCCTCAGGCATGTGATACTATTACTTGAACGCTCAGCATAGTTGTAAAACATAAGAAATATGTGCAAATAAATACACATGGAAATTGTGTTTTTGATATGAAATATCTCCAACATTTCACCATTCTTTGAGAGATTTCGTTGTCTGAATGCATGACTGATTATACTTCCTACTTCGAATATTTCAAGGTTTTTATCATCTGTCTTTCTGGAAATAGTTACATAAACAGAAATGGAGAATAACTAGGAACAGGAACTACAAAAGCAAGTGATGAAACATCAAATGATCTATTGAAATCCTAAATGTTTCTTTTTACTGAACCTTTTGGTTCATTTTTCTTTTTAACCAAAATCTAAAGATGTCACATCAGTCTGCTGCTTTGTCCATCATTTTGTTACAGATTGAAACACCCACACTATTTTAAAGAATACTAGAAATCAATGGTTTTCACACATTCAATTGAACTTTTTACGTGCCAACAGCAAGTCAAATATTTTAGGAGTCTTCCAGTGAAATCTTAATATCTAAAAGATGGATGTTACTGGTTTTTGGATAGTGTGACATTTTCCTCCAGTATTGCCACAACGCTGACCTTTGTGAGAACACTTGTTCATCTGCACTGCACCGTCAGTGGATCAAAGAAATGTATTTGTCCTCTACTGTGGTGTGTGTTTAAATATTTACAAAGATAACAACAGTCCAATCATGCTTATCTGTACTTGCATGTATGCATGGAAACTGAATTATGTTTACCATTTAGTATTGGCCAAAATATATCCTGCACACGTGCAACTGCTTTGCCAAAAGCAAACAAAGTATCTATTTTAAACAGGCCAGAAGTTTGACTCACAGAGTGGCACTCGGCTAAAATGATGGCAAACAGGAGAGTCAGATTGAGACAAACAGTGCTGCTGTGTTTTATAGCCCATATCACCACACAGCAAATGGTGCTGCTCGCCATATCTGCCCCCTACATTATTTACACCTCGTTTTTATTAGGGCAATCTTGACATGTGTACCCCGTGATCGATGGGGGTCCTTTTTTTTTATACAAGCCGAAGTGGGCCATGGGCTTGAGTCTTGTAAAAAGAAAAAAAAAAGGGGGCAAATATAATGATCGGCTGGAGAATTGTTTTACTGCCTTTGTTTATGTATTTATTTATTTATTTATTTATTTATTTGTTAACCGGACAAGATTTTTTGACAGAAAATCTGTCAGTGACGTAAGCTGATTGTTTTGGGGGCATTAGAGCATTGCAACACCCAGTGGAGCGCCAAAGACAAATGTAAATATGCGTCTTATTGTTGTAAATGAGTTGACCTGGGAGTTCAACATGCATCCAATTATTTCTTAATTTTAATCACACACAGACCAAATCCCCAAACTGTTATTTATCCATGACCATGCTATCTAATTTGCAGTCAGGGTAAAAGGTTATTGCTACAATTCAGAGTCAGAATAAGCTAATTTTGCATGTACATATTATGAACTGGAATTTCTCACTGAATCACATACAGACACACACCACTGATGCATAATGAAACAAACATTATTCAAGGACGGTGCTGTTCAACTTACGACTTGATATATACACTACTCATTATGCAGTCAGTGTATATTGCTCGCTTTCTGTTGCCATCATGACTGACACATCGGTACAGTAAAAGAATGGAGCTGAATTCTGAAAAGCTCACCTCAATAATACATATTTATATTAGTTGCTGTTGAAATGCTATCCAAATAGATCTGACCTTGCCTCAGCTGGGGAACAAAAATGAATTATATATAACCTATACAGGCTTCACTTGGCAAATAAGGGGGAATAATACATACTATGAAGCGCTGAAGATGCACTTTTCAAGCCGTTAAGCCAGGGGGACATCCACATTGGTGAAATGTCAAAGCCTGAAATCCACAGGAGATGCATTCCTGGATTTGTAAAGGGATTTTCTTTGAAGCAGATGCTGGTGAATATTAATGTCCAGAGGAACTGCGGTTGTCTGGCTTTGTGCGGCTCAAAATGGTCACGACAGCATGGAGAGAGGCTGCACAGGTCCTACGCTTAGAATCAACAGCAAAAAATTAATCTTAAAATGACTTCTTTGCTCACCTGAGGCCAAATTTACTTCATTGTATTGAACCTCTTCAGTAAGTAACTGAAAAAATGCTTGTGGTAAAAATCAGCTTTTAAGGCTTCGCTAATATCAGACCAGTAGCAGACAGTTAAACTTACTCTCATTTTTTGTGGTTCACATACCTTATCGGTTTTCTGTATTACATTTGCATCACTTTCACAAGTGTTCATCATGATAGCTCATACTGTCAATGGTGGAACATTTACATTTCTTATATACATTTTATTTCAGATTTCTACTCTACATTTCAGAGGTTACACAGTAGTATAGAAAGAAGTTTAAAACAGCTCCACTACAACTAGTTTCTACATTAAAATCATTCATAATGCATCAATAAATTACTTACACTGCGAGTACCGTATTTTCTGGATTATAAACCGCTACTTTTTTCCGACGCTTTGAACCCTGTGGTTTAAACACCGGTGTGGCTCATGTATTGGCGGCACGAAGCTTGTTAGGTTTTTACAAGCTAGCAAGCTCCGTGCCGCCGATACATTTAGCCTCGTCACATCAGACCCGGTCAGAGTGGACCACATGAAACTGTTCGAATAATTCAACAGCGGCCTTATAGACAGGTGCGATCAATAGTCCGGAAAATGCGGTACTTTTGACACAGTGAGCTATTTTGCCCATAATACTTTTATTAATTATTTTGAAAACGTTTGTATTTATTATACAACGTGTAGATCTGACCAAGCTATCTGATTGGTCAATTAGACATTCTCAAATTAACAAGACAGCACGGCTAGCCATGCTCCAATGAAAAAAACCTCATCACTGAAAATATCACTTCGCCTATCTAATCTCGCCACACACCCCCAGCTGACATGACACATCTGCTGGTGAGTTTATTAAAAGACAGATTTTTGTTCTGATGCGACACTGGAAAGTGCCAATATTTACATAAAACAGTTAATATAAGTTTGTTGCTGATAAAGATCAGCCGATTTTTTTAGCAACCGATCATGGCACGTGTTAGCGTACAAATGACGGAGATGCCAACAGAAGTATTACATATTAGTCCATGAAAAATTTTTTTTTTTTTCAGTAGACATTGTAGTTGCAACATGATTGAACTCGCAAAGCAGTTTTGTGTTGGTATGTGTGATATTTATTTAGGAAATCACAATGTCTCGCAAACATAAGCCCAAGATAGCTGGCTGACAGGGACTAGTTAACATCAGATCTCATGTATTTCCACTGAAACGGAGAGAATACTCACAAAAATACTTTTATATATTGAGAGCTAAATGGCCACAGTATGAATTACTGTTATTATACATTTTATTTTGTTGGTAATAGTTGAGGGTGTGAGTGCCCATCATTATTGATGCGGTGAGGAAAGGGGTACTTGCTCTGTTACCATCGCTGTTGTGACAATAATGACAGACAAGCTCGCCCTTGAATGTAATAATGATTAATTAAAAAAAAATGTCTTCTTTGATTACGGCTTGCTATGACATACTGTATCAAGGTCAGCAGTTTGAACCCTCATAAAATATAGGGTGACCTTGTATTTAAGGTTGCACTAATTATTGGTTTTTGATCACTTCACATTAAGCTAACAACACGACCTTCTGAAGTATTGTTTGTTTGTTTGATGAACTTAAATTGTGAAAAACTATTGCACATTTACACATTCAGCAGAAATGATGAATGTGTAAATTCATATGATGATTCATATGCTGATTTAACATAGCCTAGCCGCTCACCTTTTCTTCATGAACAATATGAACAATGTGATGACTGCCAAGGCTCACCACTGAATGTAACTCCCACACCTTTAACATTTCATCGACAGGTTTTATGTTCTGCCTCCATCACTTTTCAAGAAAGTCACAAGGTCTCTGTGCAGCGGAGGAGAAGTCATGACTCCATTTTATTTTCAATTCCATGTATTCTCCTGTGATGGAGATGATGATGGTGATGGCTCAGCTGCAGGGCTTTCAAATTCAACCTCCTTAAAAAGTCTGTACATGTGTTCTTGGCTTTTTTTATTGACTATGATTTGACTGACAACACATTTGCATAAACACAACTGAGGGTAGGGGAGTAGAAAATTAAATCAAACACCACAACAGTTTTGTAACAGAGGAGCAGATAACTATAGGAGCTCTGACACTGGATGAGCAACAGACTTTATTTATAAAATCAGATCAGCTGAGGATAGTGCTTTTTTTTTTTTTTTTTTTTAAATCGCAGCACATAATGTAATGTAATGTGTTTCCATAACGATCCATACATAACCAAACACTGTGTGCACTTTCGTTGCTCATGTGTGAAACAATAGTTCCTGTAATATGGATTATATAAAGTATGGGTGAGGTTTTCTTTACCCTGCAGTTGTGGGCTGACTTTACTGCTCCTCTCTGCCCTAATTCAAGTAAACAAATGTTTTACTTCTTGTTTATCTGTTGTTTGTTTGGATCTCAGTCTGAAGTCAGGCTAGACAAACTACTGGCAAAAGTTATGCTTCATCATCTAAATTTTTGTACAGCTTAGCGAGTAAATTTGACACATGATGTAGCAGCATTGTCCCAATTAAGCAATAAATGAAGTAGAGAAATCTGCATCCTTGTGAAAAACAGATTTAGATTCAGAAATGTTAGACAGAAAGGAGGAGGTAAAGCAGGATCAGTTAGTTTGGTACTAGACGAGGTCATTTCTTTCTGTAGATACTTGATGTCTTCATAGGAAAAAATACAAAGAAACATTGTTCAAGAACAGAGAAACAGGCAACAAGGTTGAATAGAGAAAAATAACCCTCCACTTACAAAACTCAAGCTCTTATGAACAGCTTTTGTTCGAAGAAAATACATAAGTGAACTGTTGGACCGTCAAGTGACCTCTTCATAAAGAAATGAAAGAAAGACGGCACAGCAATAAGCACACACAGCACTGTAGAAGTGAACAACTGATAGAAAGAATCAAGTTTATCACCTTTATAAAAAATAAAATAAGCCAAAGAAAAATGAACAGATCACTTGTCAAGGCTTGATATAAATAATAAACTTTTAAATGGAGGGGGCATGATAATTAATTCTGTGGCTGGAGACAAAGGTATTTGAAAGTCAAAGCCTGGCAGATACACTGCACCACAAGGGCATTTTATTTTTTTTTTGTCTTGAAATTTGAAATAAGACCTTGAGAGTCTCTAATCATGAGCTGGGCACTGCTGCAGAGAAAGAAATAATGATCAAGACGAGGCATGGCAGACATGAGGATGGTGTACTGCTGCATGCCTGAGCTAATAGCAGGAGAACGGACCAAGGAGAGAGACTGGGAGAAGAATTCCAGTGATTTCTTTTGGACTGGGGGAATTGCCGGAGAACACCATTTGATATAATTGCCTCCATGTGTGGAGGGGCTCTTGAGATAGCTGCAGTGCTGGATTCCTCTCCCTCCATCAGATACCAGTGTCTAAAAAATCATTTCTGTTGAGCACAGAGACCCAGAACATCATGTGTCTCCCAGCTCTGAGTATGTCATGCTGCCGTGGATAATAGTACTACCATGTGGACCTGGTTCAGCAAAAACACTTCCATATGTTGTGTTTGCATGCTTCCCTTTCAAGATTTGTGAATGAATAAGCTTCAGTGGCTCCTGAGTCTGTGCAGCCAGTGACATGCTCATGTTTGGAGTTTCCCAATGAAATCCATTTGCTCCTTTGCGAGTGTGTTTGTCTGTGGTTTTGCCAGAGTGCTTTCTTTTAGCTGCACATAGAGGAGAGTGTAACTGATTCTCTTCCTCTTTTACAATTACGCTAAATCTGTGGTCACACTGCGACCTGGTTTTGATTGTTTACTGCACTGAACGTAACGACATGCATGTGGAAATGTCTGAAGGAGGTTTGACTTCAAACATGGCGATTTTAAAAGCTCCCCTGTTACTTCTTTGGTTTTTGTTTGTTGACTTTAAGTTATTTCTGCTTTTATCGCCCAAATGCATTTACTGATATTACATGTAACTGTGTATAGGAAGTTTAATAAATCATCCAAACTAAAATACAAAAGATTTAAATGACTGTTTTTGTATCCGCCTCAGAAGGACAGATGTGTTTGTTGCCAAGGATTCATATCAGCATTTCATCTGCTGCCATGCTATGATTAATATTTGCTTAGTTTAAGGCACAAAATGACTTTGTTAGGGTTTGAGAAAGAAAAGAAACCACTGCTGATTGCTGTTTTTCTTGGCAGACTCAGCAGGATATGGAATAAATAGGGGAAAAAAACAAAACAACAAAAACAAACTTGAAACAAAATGTTCTTGGAGAATTGCTGTCAACAATCAGTGAGTTTCTTTGCACACAAACAGATCTGTCCCTTTAGCTGCATCTACTCGCTCTTCTTGCACAACCATACCGGCTTTTTATTTTTGCAAAATCCAATTGAGGTTTAATGTGTACTTTAAATCATAAATGTTTTCATTCATACAGCATTTTTTTTAATCCATATTGCTTTACCCAAGGATGTTTTGACAAGGAGAAGCTGGTGATCAAGCAGCAGACGACCTGTGTTACCTCCTGAGCCACAGATGCCCAGTTTAGCCAACAATCTGACCTGTTTTTATGAGCTACATCTATGAAAAATGTCCGATGGCTTGTAATTATGTTTCCGAAAACATTATAAAACAAGCACATAAAAAGACATCTGTAACTTTATAACAACAAAGAGGATTCAGTATTCACTGGAGAACAGAAGATGGCAAACGAGAGGACGCAAAGGGAACAGAAGACACACAAAAACCTGTAAAGCAGCCTCATAAAAAGCACACAAGAAGACCACTATGACACATTTCACACAGACTTTATGAAGCTCAAACCCTTTTTGAACAATCTGAGGTTTAAAAGTCTTCTTTCACCTCAAAGAGGTATCTATCAGTTTATTTCAGCTTACAATTACATATTCATCCACATCTGAAAAAAGAGGTCATTCAGCTCCTGTCTGACCTTTGTTATTGTGACTGGATATTGCTTTGCAGAGTCGCCCTGAACCTCTTGAGGGCAGTGCCCACAGCGAGCTCTGCAGAGGGAGTGATTGGCCTCAACCACCACAAGCAGATTCTCCAGTTTTCTCCAATTGACATTTCCCATCATGCCCACACAGCCCACATCAGTATTCACAACCTGAGTGGAAGAGGCCACTGGGGAGATGAGGAAAGTGAGAGTGAAAAAGAAGACAACACAGTACAGGGATACAGTGGGGCATTGAGCCTAGCTGGGTCATTTAACTCCCTATCTGTACTTTTCCTATTCACTGCCTGCTGTTATCTTTTGGCTGAGGTTTCTGGCTTTTCCTTGAATACAAAACAATAAATGTGAAAGGCTGCTCATTGTATTAAACACACAGATGGGAGTCAAAAAAAAAAAAAAAAGAGGGGAAACAGGAAGACACACTAGAACAAATACAAATAGGTTGAGATGAAGACAGAAGAGATGTGGTTTGAATGCCTGAGCAGGATCTTTGTCCAGGCCGGCCCCTCAACCCAAGGTCTCAGGAAGTGATTAACCCTCCTCAGATACCACAGGATGATGTGGACATGCACGTGTTTCAGGGAGTGTGTGTGTGTGTGTGTGTGTGTGTGTGTGTGCACTGGAAGGGTAGCGGGTGGGAGTCGGGTGTGGGCAGCCAATATCTAAGCCCTTCTCCTGAGGCTCTCCCTAAAAGTGGGGTCATCACCTCCCGATCTTGAAATTGAATTCCGATGATTCTGGTTTCCCCCGTGTAAATCCTCTTCCCTCAGGGCCTCCCACCCACGCACTGCTACAAACCCTACTCTGCAGCTTCCATCTTCTTTTCATCTAAAATTTAATTCCAGCTAAATTGGATACTTTTTTAGTTTGGGGAAATATAGAAAGTTTTTTAAAATAGCTTTTGGATGCCGACTGCACTGAAAATCTGAATAAAATCCAAATTCCTTGATTATTCCTTAATATAAATCATTCTTCACAGCCTGTAATCCTCACCAGACGGCAGAACCAAACCCGGCAGCCAATCACATAACTTATTTGCAAGTCCGTGTTTCTGGTTTTTGTACAATAGCTCAACAGCAATTTAATTTAGGCTCAAAGGAAATTTAATAATTTCCAAGATGACACAAGCTGCATCGGCCAGCGCCTAATTTAGATCCCAGTTTTGGATCTGAACCAGCAACAGTGAATTTTAAGATGCTCTGCAGACAAAGCAGCACATTTGCTGGCTGTCATTCACTTTCAGGGAGGGCGAGGCAGATGTTTGTTGGGTAAATCTGCCAGGCGAGGGAACCCAGCCAGTGAAGCGAGTGAAGAAATGCGTACATCAGTTTGGTGTTCGCCACAACCCAAAACACACCGGATGCCAAGCGTGAAGTAACACATGGCAGAGTGAGCACAACAAAGCAGATGCGCCACAAGTGTTTGCTCCAAGTAGCAGCCGCAAGCATACTTTGACCTATACAGAAATCTTCAATGGACAGAGAAAGGAAGACACAGTTTTTACCATTTTTTTGATAAAGCTAAAAAAACTGATTAGTTTTAAAAGAGGTCACAACTAATTTGCATTGTAATCACATTAATAGGAACTGCAGTGCTGCCTGGATTCAGGGTTTCTGGATAAAGAGAAACATATTCACTGTGTCTGCAAATGTATCAGGTTTAATGTGTAAATTGTTCATTTTACACTTGATTATTTTTTTAACAAACAAATGTTTTTTTTGTTCTGTTTAAGCAATTTAAAGCATTTGGTTAGAGATATGGAAACAGGTTACATTTTAAAAAAGTGTTTGCCGAATTGATGCTGTAAATACAATAATTATTAAAAACCAATAACATTCCCTGATCTATTTTTGGCCTCTATAAGAGCAAGCTCTAAACACACCACTGAGAAATCATCATCTTTTAAAGTTGAGATGGTTACATGGACATTAGCAAATGTTGTTCATTCAGGTATCAAACACACAACAATACTCTGCACTATGGTCATCAGATAGTCACTAACATCCATCTGCTGTTCTGTGCTGGGCAGAAATTTTCAGACCAATTTCTCTGAAAACCATTTCACACTGTAGTTTGAAACAATGACCAGAGTAGTACGACTGAACCAAAACAAAAACAAGAAGCTTAAAAAAATCAAAACCTTGAGTTTAAAGACACTAACCAAGCAGAACAGTGAGAATCGGGTGATAATTTTTTGTTGATTCCTCACTGCGATCACTAGTTTCAATATTATTCTTAATAGATGTTTGTATTCTGTGGTATTGCTTTCATTTTTAATTGCCAATTGGGATAAGCTCCAGGCCCCTGCGACCCAAGTGGATAAGCAGGTATAGAAGATAGATGGATGGATGGATGGATGAGTTACTGTACTGTAAGGTATCCATCCATGCATCCATCCACCCAACATCCATCCATCCATCCATCAATCCATCCATCCATCCATCCATCCAATCCATCCATCCACCCAACATCCATCCATCCATCCATCCATCAATCCAACATCCATCCATCCATCCATCATCCATCCATCCATCCATCCATCCATTCATCCAACTCCATCCATCCATCCATCCATCCATCATCCATCCATCCATCCATCCATCCATCCATCCATCAATCCATCCATCCATCCATCCATCCATCCATCCATCCATCCATCCATCCAACATCCATCCATCCATCCATCCACCCAACATCCATCCATCCATCCATCCATCCATCCATCAATCCAACATCCATCCATCCATCCATCATCCATCCATCCATCCATCCATCATCCAACATCCATCCATCCATCCAACATCCATCCATCCATCCACCATCCCTCCATCACCCCACCATCACCCATCCATCCACCCATCCAACATCCATCCATCCTTCCATCCATCCATCCATGCATCCATCCATCCTTCCATCCATCATCCAACATCCATCCATCCATCCATCCATCATCCATCCATCATCCATCCATCCATCCATCCATTCATCCATCCAACATCCACCCATCCATCCACCCATCCATCCATCCATCCATCATTCATCCAACATCCATCCATCCATCCATCCATCCATCCATCTATCCATCATTCATCCAACATCCATCCATCCATCATCATCCATCCATCCATCCACCCAACATCCATCCATCCATCCATCCATCAATCCAACATCCATCCATCCATCATCATCCCTCCATCCACCACCCCCCCACCCCCCCCTCCATCCATTCATCCATCTATCCATCATTCATCCAACATCCATCCACCCATCCATCCATCCATCCATCATTCATCCAACATCCATCCATCCATCCATCCATCCATCTATCCATCATTCATCCAACATCC
>OOFC01045189.1:0-12503 GCA_900323345.1 Pseudochromis fuscus
GATGAGATGAGAAGAGAAGAAATAAGATGAGATGAGAAGAAATAAGATACGATAAGATGAGATGAGATGAGAAGAAATGAGATGAGATGAGAAGAAATAAGATACGATAAGATGAGATGAGATGAGAAGAAATGAGATGAGAAGAAATAAGATGAGATGAGATGAGAAGAAATAAGATACGATAAGATGAGATGAGATGAGAAGAAATGAGATGAGATGAGAAGAAATAAGATGAGATGAGATGAGAAGAAATAAGATGCAATAAGATGAGATGAGATGAGAAGAAATGAGATGAGATGAGAAGAAATAAGATACGATAAGATGAGATGAGACGAGATGAGATGAGATGAGAAGAAATAAGATACAATAAGATTAGATGAGATGAAAAGAAATAAAATACGATAAGATGAGATGAGAAGAAATAAGATATGAGAAAATGAGATGAGAAGAAATAAGATGAGATGAGATGCCGCTTTTCAGGTGGCTCAGCTTTTATTTTGCTTCCCAGTGACAGCTGATGACAGACCTGTGTGATGTTTGTTGTACTCACGACTGTGTACTTCAAATTTCAGATGTCACCAATAGAAACAAACAAACAAAAACAATGATGTTTATTTGCTTTCAAGCTGCTTCTGAGTCCTGTGTAAATGATGTTGTCTTTGTTATGACAGTTCAGAAATGGTGAGCTGCTCAACGGTGTAACATTGCATCAATAAAAATGCTCATACATGTAATTAAATCATCTGCATTCGTTCAGCCTCCTGATCTGAGTTGGACTCTCCTGTAAAGAAAAAAAAAAAAAGCTGCCAAACCTGCTTGTCGGGATTTTCACTTCTCAAATTGTGTTTTTTAAGGCACTGCCTCGACATTTATTACAACAAACGCTGAAGTTGTCTTTCTAATTTGGAGTCTCTGTAAGATTTTACTGACAGGCGAGTCTCATTTCTGCCAGCAGACGCTCTGGCAGGAGTTTCAGTGTAATCTCAGAGGACACTGGCAGTAAGTGTGTTCAGTCTTAGATATGGAAGCTTTTCAATATCTCTGCTCAGATCTGCAAGAAAATGATTTTATGAAGCTTTAACATCCCTGATTTATTTACTGTATTTACATAAAGACCCCGACAAATAAACTGTGAGGCTGATTAGACTGGGATTAAATCCACAGAAACACACTGCAGTGAAACAAGTCAGATTGTGGAGCATGCTTCTTGTTGATGTGATGAACTCCACCTGTGATTGCTCTACCTTTTACTTATAAAAACCCTCTATAAAATCACCTTGGGATCAGTTGCAAAAGTGGCAAAGAAAAATGAACTGGGCTCAGAGAAAAGGTCAAGCGTAGTTTGTTTGCACAAAGAAAGTCACTCTATTGGTGAAATCAGCAAAAAACTCAATCCTCCAGCCTCCACCAGTGGGTATGTTGTCAAAAAGTTAAATAAAAAAAGAAGAAAGGAGTGCTTGTGATCGATAACCTGCAGATTCAGAAAGACCAGCAGCAGTGGATTGCTCCATATAATTATGATTAAAATCAGGGAAACAGATGAGGAGCCAAAGTAAAAGCAGCTTCACAGATCAATGAGAATGAACAGAAACAGACTCAGTGACCAGCGATACAGTGGAAACCTCGACCATCAGACCGCCACCACTAAAGATTATGCAAAAGGAGGACGACAGCTTTGGAGACATTATTTTTGGATTAGTCCAAATTTAGCCGACGTGGATCTGATGGTTTGTGGAGAAAGCCAAGGAAGGAGCTCCATCCAGGCTCTGATGAGGGAGGAGGACGCCAGAGTCTCTCAGAGCTGTCTGGATGAACTTGTGATGGGATCATAAACTTTGAGGAGTAAAGTAGATATTTTAATTAAAAAACAAAAAAAAACCCCACACCGATAATTTGACCAAGATGAATCCAGAGTCTCAGCACCACCCTGATATAAACCCAGCAGTGCGTCTGTCTGGTCGCTCTGGTTGTACTGGTGCACCTGTCATGTTGCTGAGGCTCAGATACTAATGAAGTAAAAACTTTGCTGCTGAAACATGGAAGAAACTTTAACTACAGCTGCTACAGAAACAACCTCATTGTTTCCAAGCATCAAATATTACAAAGAATAAGGATGTTAATTGATGAAAACATTGTAACTTTAGTAAAGTCAAACACTCATTTTGAACCGTATGTGCTGTTTCCTATGGAGCCTCTAAAGTCCCTGAAAGTGATCTGGTTCATACAAGATCAATAACTTGTGTGAAAAAGTTATTGATCTTGTGTTAGATGATTGCATTTTATCAATGCTCATATTAAAGTATTAATACATAATAATTATGATGATTTAGATATGGATGTGCACAAGGTAATTATTTTGCATCAATATGTTAATATGTGTCACATGCAGCCACGATGTGTCTGTAGTTTGTTGAGCATGGCTGTACGGTGTGTTTTTTATAAACTGTTGATTCCTCAAGTGGATTTATTTATATCATGTTGATGTTCATTGTGTTATTGCTCCACAGTTGAAATGCAATCATCTAATACAAGATCAATCATCTGTGGGCACAGGATACATATCTTTGTGTGTATAAACATTTCCTTTGTGGATATTTTTACTTTAAAATTGAGCTTGTGCTGGTTTTTCCAAAATAAAAGTAATTTCCACAACAATAAATCATCAAATTAAAGAAAAAATATTTTCCTTAGATTTTGTTTGTAAAGATTAAAGATGTAGAAAATGTAACAAATACTAATCTCTCACTTCTGCATCAATACATCCTGTAATAGTTTTCAGATTATTAGTCATTCAGCGATACAAGCTAAATTAGCAGAAGTTAAATTCATTGTGTTTTACACAGAGTCTCTACTGCTGAGCTGCTACCACTAGATGGCGCCCAGCTCACATCTGCAGAGGCACGTGCAGCGATTAGACAGATTAGTTTATGAACCATCACACACTGATACAGTGCAGGATTACTGTGAGTTATAGCACCAAACAAAGCATCACATTACATTAAACTGATTTTAACTGACTCTTCATCCTTTGGTAGAGCTGGGATAGATTAAAAAAAAAAGTCTTGTACCAAAACTAACGGAGCCATCTGTAGCTCAACACCTAAAAAAAACTCTGCTGAGCATTTGGTATGTTTATTAAAGGTGTAGGCAGAAGTGTGATGACTTTATAATATATGTTTTTAAAATCAACCAGTCAGTAGAAACTGTTATTACAAGTTTGAGGTTCGTGTAAGTGACATATTGAACCATGTGCTCAGCTTCCAAACACGTCGTGATGTCATTAAATCCTTGTTCAGAGTGTCTTAGGGTCAAAGGTCGTCTGTCGTCCTCCTCAGTAAATGTCAAACATCCAAATAAAGTCACAATAACATCAACACATAAACACACACAATAAAAGAGCCACTATCTGGGATGAAAATAAACCATGAAGAGAATCAGGGGTTCACTGAGCGGTAAATATCAGCTGCTGCTTTAATGGAGGAGTTCGTATCATCTCTGCCAACGTCTCTGGAAACAGTGAAGTGACTGTGATAATTAGTGAGTGAGGAGCCGCCGTCTCCGCCGCTCAAACACGTAAACAAAGTGTTTGTACAGATTGTACTATTACTTGAACAAATGTATAAGCGGTGACATAAGAAGCCTTCAAACCGCCGCCCTCACATTTCTGTTTTTGGACAGAACATAAAATGCCACCAATCCCAGCCTGGCTTGTCTTTAATGTAACTGCAGCAGGGTTGTAATGAATGTTGGAGCAGCACACTCCCCACACTGACAGCTCAGTCCTTGTCTTTAATGCCTGTTATTATTATTATTATTATTGTTACTGAGCCAAATGATTGTCCTAATCTCATCCAGAATCCACTGATCCTGTTGCTTCTCTGAGCTTTATGAGAAATCCAAATGTGTTTTTTTTCCACCCTTACGTTGCTTGAATTTGCATATCTGAAGCTAAGAGGAGAATCATCAGGTGTCCTAACAGAAGGCGTCTTTATTTCTAGTTTGTGGACTCCTACACTGTCGTCTGTACGTTGTACTTTTTGAAGAAAAGCTTTGGCACATGAATGGATTTCCTGCTGCACCGGGCACATTCACAAGCTGCAGCAGCAGCAGCAGCACTGGATGCAGCTCATGACAGAAACAAAACAAAACTGTCCTCATATGAGTCTGATCAGGACAAAGCCGTCAGATATGAAACCACAGGTGACCTTTTACATTCACGTGCAAACGGCGTGAAAACCAACGTGACGTTTGATTTCACATCCTGTTTCACAAAAGGAGCACATTAGGTTAATCAATAGTGTCTTCATGACAGTGTATCAGGTGGCAGTGAGGGGGGAACCACTCAGAGAAATGTCCACAGTTAGTTGTCCATGACTCGTCTGCTTTAATGCAGTCGTCCTCGGCTGGGAATCACATCAGATCTCCTGTAACGTGCACATGCTTCAGCCATCAGCTGTGCTCCTGTCCATTATCAAACCTCACCAGAAACGTCATAATCAATTTATGTGCATTTCCCCTGAACAAGCAGATTGGATTCTCTCTGCAGCTACAACCACTTTACATCTCATGTTAGGTGTGATACATGTGACAGTGTCGGGGGTTAAATGGGCTGGAAACATTAACATTTTATAAACGGTTAAATACTTTGTTCTCACGTTTCCAATGGAGCTGAACTGATGTCATGAGCTGGTGAGATTTATATGGAGCATGTTGGAAAAGTTCATGTTGTTAAATCAAAGCTAACCTCTTTCCCTTTTATGTTGTGAGTCTGTTGTGTTTTTTCTTTTGTCTTCACAGTCTCACACATGAAGAAATTTACTGGAAAAATAAAACAAATCAGAAGTGAAACACAACCCTTCCCTGTTGTCACTTGTTTTTTATCATCCATCCTGTCATCATGTCAGTCATCCTTCCTCCTCCCCCTCTCTGCTCACCTGACCCCCCTTCACTGATCAATACTTCAGTGTTTTACCCTCGGTCCACCTCTCCACACTCACCGGATGGTCTCTGAGTCCGAGGTGGATTTTGCATCGTTGTTGTTGTTTTCTTATCGAACATTTGAAGTGAAGCTGGTGTTTTGTCAGTGATTGTGTTTTGTTGTTTGGCTCCTTCATCTTCTCCCAACACAAACCTTCAGACGCCTGCAGAAATCCTTCAGTCAAAGTTCAGATGTATTATTAACAAATGTACTGAACAAACTATTGTACATTTACCCACTTCATAGACTGATATACCAGTTATATTATTGCTGCTCATCCAGTTGTTATTCAGCTGTTAATTAATATTTGACTATGTTTAGCTTCTCAACGTGGAGCTAATTTTACAGTGAAAATTATACTTTTTTAATAAAGAAAACTCTCTAACTGTGTCATTTAATTAATAAACCTGCTCTGCACAGTGAGAATTTTTCAATCTATTTCTATTATTTCAAAAAAGTACAGATGCATTAATTGCAGTTGTACTTTTTGTGCAGAAAATTATTTTGAAAATTTGCCCTTTTCCATAGACTTATATATCAATTATATTATAGCTATTTATCAGTTATTACTTATCAGTTGTTAAAGAGTATTTTACAATTTTAACTGTTCAGCATGGAGCTAGTTTCTCATTGTAAACTTTACTATTTAATAGAGAAAACTTTCTAACTGTACAATAAATAAATAAGAAAATTGAAGCTTGTTCTTAAACTTGGAAATTCCTTAAAAAACAGATTCACAGTTTATCCTTCAATAGGGAAGCATATGCACATATTATTAGTATTTTCTAATTTACAGTTAGGATACAGGTTTGCCCATTTACCACAAGTCAATTTAACATTTTCTCCTTTTTTTTAAGTCCATGTGTCACTTTTAAAAGATTTTTTAATCAAACATTTTCTACTTTCACTAATATTTGGTGAACTGAATTTTAAGAAAGTGGAAAAAAGTTCATCACCAGCACTTCATAAATATGAAAAAAGGATACTGTTTTATACATTATCCTCCAGGATGAGTGACTGTTTGTCAGCAACAACGTACAAAATCATCCTTAAAAACATTATTGTCTTGAATAAAATCCTCCTAAAATGTAGTAAATCTGAATAAATCAAACTTTTACATGAGCCTCTGTTCGCAGTCATTTTGAATTTTTCATCTGAATCGTATTAAATCACATGATCTGAGTCAAACGATTGTCTCCTCAAACATACACACACCATTAAAGGGTTAAAACACTCTTGAATGTTTGTACATCAGGTTTTTTTTTACATGTATTCACCACATTATGTTTTTGTTAATGACTTAATAACCAGCATCATGTTTTTGTCTGAATAATCAGTGAGGTAACTGTAACTACACTTCTTGCAGTAAAGTGCAGATGGATTAAAAACACAGAACTTCCCTCTGAATAAATGATGACAACACACTTGTGTAAATGTACTTAGTTACTTTGCCCTGCTGTACGTCCATGGATCATTATAGTTAAGGTGGGATATCAGTTTCAGCTAAAAGCTTTTAATGGCTGCACTTCACTGCTGCCTCTCTGTGTCTTTACACAGTCTGTCCACTTGGGGGCAACACACACTGACCTGTGACAGTCAGAAACCAGGTTGGTTCAAGGACAAAACTGCTGGTTAGAGGACACAACTTAGTGGGAGTCAAACTTGTGACTGTATGGATGTGTATTGTGTGTTACTGTCCTGTTACTTTATATTTTTTCCTGCTGACTCCTTCAAGAGGCTTTTTACTGAACTGAGGGCAGCGACACATCAGATGAGGATTGTTCTCCATATTTAACAAATGGCTGGTAGACTCCTCCAAAAATTGAAAGATGTTATTTGCAGCTTTGATTGCTGAGATTTTTTTTTCTTTTGTGCTGTCCTCTCACCTCCACTAGTTTTAGTCTTTATTTAGACATAGAGAGAGTAGTGAGGGAAACAGACGAGAGCCTCTGTCAGGTCCTGATCCTGGACCAGCTGCTGAACATGTGGATCTATTTTTACACAATATGCAGCTCATGTTGCACTCATTTTAATATTGTAGAGGGTAGAACAAACAAAACACGGATACAGTTTTCAAGTGTGGCCTGGTGCTATTTATACCAAATGTTGCGTGTGTGAACTACAACATCTGCCTCTGTACACCTGCTTCTGTGAAACCCGGCGATGCAGCTTCAGAGTGGATCCGTGTCTCAGGTTTAGTTTATGATGATGTGCTGTGTATAGAATGGATGAAGCTATCACGTCACGTCACCTGCTGGTTTGTGGAGTTCACCATGTTGGTTGTTTGGAGCCAGAAGTGACCATATTTGGACATAAGGGGACTGGAGAGGAGGCGGGTCTGACCATTGAACCTGAGGTCACCACCCGATGAGTATGAGACTCGACCAGATCTCTCACTTAAATTAACCAGGCCCCTGAATATTCCTCTTTTTCACGCCTAATATCGTTTTTTTTCGTAGATCACAGAGAACAATAATGAAGTTTTGCCAAAAGCATCAGAATGACTTGTGGAAAAAATGTATTGATTGAATATTTCATGAAAAATCTTTTTTTTATTGCAGTCAGTTGGAGGCAGAGGGTTTAGGAGCCAGCCTCTAGTGGTCGTCGAGAGTATTTCACTTTTTTACACTTCAGCATTGGCCTCAGTTTTATCTGTTTGTCTATACAGTGTATGGTCATGGGGCCCTTTCATATCTGAATGTCATCCCAAACAAAGACCAGACGGAGTCTCTCAGATGAAAATGTTGCAGAGAGCTGAGACTTTATGAAAACAAATGAATCTTACAGAGTACATGTAGTGACATATATCCACTAATGATTACTGCTGTAATGTCATGATTCCTGTGTGTTCAGGTTGTCTGGATTTATTATGATTTCTTGTATTTAGTTTTGTATTTACTCTTGTTTCTACTTTCAGTCTTTGTATCGTGTTGTTTCTGTGTTCAGTCATGGTTCTGTGTATTTTCAGTCATTTCCTGTTTTATTTTGATAGTCTTGTCTTGTGTGTGCATGCTCAAGTTTTTCTTCCTGTCTCCTGATGTGTCTCGTCTCACCTGCTCCCTGATTGTCCTCTCCACCTGTGTCTCTGTCTTGTTGCCAGTTCATTTGTAGCCGTTTGTTCATGTGTTGTTGTCACAGTCTTGTTGCTTTTTGTAGTTTGTATCTCTGCTTTGTTTTTTTATGACCTTACCTTTTGCCTGTCGATCTGTTCTCCTCTGCCTGGATTAATCCTGGTTTCAATGATCTGAACCTGCCTCGGTGTTTGGGTCCCTGCTCCTCGCCTGTGTTTCTTGTAGTGAACACGTGAGTCCTGTTAAAAGCTGATGTGGTGAAGTCGTCAGTTACTACACACCCTGAACTTATTTCTGCCTCCTGATGAACCGGACTCTTACATGTTGCTGTGACACAACTATCCAGCTGTTTGGCTTCTCGATGCTCCGCTATAATCACCAGCTAGTTGCTAACCACATCTGTCTGCTGGGAGCACACACTCTCTGCAGGTTTGTCATTATACCTGCAGGAATATTGCTGCTTTAAAATGTATTTTCATTACACATCATTGAATTTAAAATATTCACCTAAAACAATCTACCTGAATTTATTTGCTTTGATGCTTTTAGCTGCAACAGATAATCAGGTCACTTGTGTTTCCTGTTGTTTAAATTTCACCAATCTCATTTAAAATCCTGATTTGTTGACATGACTTTTGCTTCATCATCACAGTAACTGATGATTTATATTTAATTTGCGTTGTTCTTTGAATCTGAGCCTGGCCACTGTCCTCACATCTCTGTTTCTTCCTGAGACTCTCTCCATCTCATGATCTCCTTCCTGTTTCCACCTCCTTGTCCTCCCTCTGCCCCCGTCTCCTCTACCTTTCTACTTCTTTTCACCTGTTTTCTTTAACCACACACTTCCCTTTTTTCTGCAGCCCCCAGGCCGTCACTTTGCCTCACCACCTCGCCTTTTATTTCTTCACAGTTTTCAGCTCTCTCTCTGCCTCCCATCGATGCCTTTTCATTTCACAACCACAGCCTTTGTCTGCCGTCTCTTCTCTGCCCTGCGCTCTCGGCTGGTTACCACAGCAGCCACTAACTTTCCTCACTGATGGCCGGTGTCTTGTTTTGGCCTTTTATAAAAAGACAGACAAGAAAATATCTCAACTAAAACTGCAGGATGGAGAAAAGAGAGAGCAGTTTGCTTGATGAAGGCCAGATTGTAAATAACATATGACTTATACATTATTAAAAACATGCTTGATGTAAGGACACTGAACTGAATTACAAACTGTGAGTGAGAGCGTTGGACCAGCAGCTACAATGAAAGAAGATACTAATTCATGAAGCTGTGTCAGTGCTTCATGAATTTGATTCTTCACTAAAATATGTCCACCAGGTCAGGAGCATCACATTTGTGGAGATACAACATTCATTCTCCAAAAGACTTTAAATCAAACAATAAATAAGAATAAAATACACAGAAAATCTTTATTACCGTTTGCACAGGTACAGGACATGTACACTGGGAGTCGTGCACGCTGCTTTTCGAGTTAGTTTTTTCTTTTTACAAAAACATACAAGATCTAAAAAAAAAAAAAAACAAATACACAAAGAAAAAACATTAAAATGCACTGTGTGAATGTGAATGTAACTGGACAAAAAAAATGAATGTAAAGAATATTTACACCTAGAATATTGTACATTTGAACATTTGGACGCTCAGTTTATTGCACTGTCGGTTTGTTATTGTACATTGAATTTATTGCACAGTGTTTAATGGAACCCCTAAAGCAGGGGTGTTCAATCCTGGTCCTCGAGGACCAGGATTGGGGACCACTGCCCTAAAGGGACATGAAAGGAAAAAAAAAGTGCTGATATCTAGTACACACCAGATACCTATCCTGTGCGCATGATATAAAACCAGAAATGCTAACTGAGATACTGGCACTTTTTTTTTTTCTCTATCAATTTTTTTTTCTTCATGTCCAATGATATTTCACATTTATGTTTTATTTTTTTTTAATTGTATGAACTTTCAGCTGTTGCTCCTACACACAAACAGATAAGTGTCAGTTTTTAACAAGGTTGTCAAGTGGTTTGATGATTGTTGGTGTTGTTAGTAGATGATTGATAACATCTGGTGTAGAGAAGAAGAATCACTGTCATGCAAAGTACACACAGTGAAATGTACACTCTGATATACAGGCCCCCTTCACACAGACATATGTAGGGCCTCCATAACACGTGTGGAGAGATGGTAGAGTGAGGCAGCCTGGAGCAGTTGGGGAGGTTGATGCCTTGCTCAAGGGCACCTAAGTGGACTGCCCTCTCCTGCCACTGGTCCACAGTCTGTGCTTGACCCTCCCAACCCAAGTCCTACCCACCGAACCACTGCTGCTCCGAGTGACTCGAGCCGGACAAGAGTTGAACCTTGTGAGCAGGAGTCAGACCCACTGCACCACTGGACTGATATATATTCATGGCACCTTTATCATTTAGCAATTTAACAATCATCTTAATCAATCATTTAGCAATCTGTCTCTATGTCTAGTTCATGTTTTATCTCAACACTTCAGGTACAGGTACAATATGTTTCCAGGTAATACTTCTTATTTTATTAACTCTTGCAGGGATTAATATACAGTTCAGTACAGATGTTGAAGTCCAATTAGTTTTTAATCAAGCCAAATTGTATCTCAGCTGGACTTTGTGTTTAATGGGAATTAGCTGCATGCTAACAGGCTAATCTAACATGTGACTGGATACAGCTGCTGCACTACACTGTAACTATGATTTATAAGCTCAAAGTAAATCACAACATACAGCATCATAACATTACCGTTC
This sequence comes from Pseudochromis fuscus, assembly GCA_900323345.1. Taxonomy (NCBI): domain Eukaryota; kingdom Metazoa; phylum Chordata; class Actinopteri; family Pseudochromidae; genus Pseudochromis; species Pseudochromis fuscus. Next base: position 10,822 of record OOFC01045189.1, read on the forward strand.
AAACAGCTGTTTTGTGTTGTATATTGATCACATCTACATTTCCAAATGGTTGACTTCTTTGTTATCCTCTGAATGTCCTGAATCTCTCTGTTGTGGTGTCTGTAGGTTGTGTTACCAACTAAACTCAACTCAACTAAACTTGTTCGTCTCTGTCATGTTGCTGACTGGGACTCCTGAAACCGGAGGACATCAGGCTCAGGATTACAGCCCGGATCTGTTGGTGTTCCTGGGCCTCCCTCTTCATCCTCATAATCCCCACAGTCTCCATGAGTAGCTTGTGAGCCTCCTTTGATATTTTTGTGTGTTATCACCTGCTCATACTTCTGTTGTGTCTTAACTGGGATGTTGCTGCTTCCCACTTCAGCTTCATATTGTTGGGAGGAGGGAAGAGCTTGTAGAGTTTTGTCAAGTCCCGATGTATAAGCGATCTGTGAGTATAAAAGTATAAAAATGAATGGATCTCACTAGTATAACCCCAAGTTGTGCCCAGCAGCTTGCTGACTACATCTGGGGTTTCTGATGGAAATGAAAGGGACCAGATTACAACTATTTGTTCATTTTCAAAGACATAATAAAAAATGTTTAAATTGTTTATTTGTTGCATCATGTGTTAAAGTCGCTATTATTAAAGTTTTTGCAATAGTTTAAGTAGCTAATGTTTGAAGCAGCAAAGCCACAGAGACTTATCATTGTAGCTTAGCCTCTTTCATCAGCTCCAGAGCTTTTTAAGATAAGATGACACTTTATTAAACCAACACTTCTCCCAGATCAGACCAAAACACTGTGGAAAGAAATGGACGATGTATCCAGGGCTCAAAAATCACAACTTGTCAGGGCATTTTTTCCACAAGTCATTCTGATGCCATTACCTAAAATTAATTCTTCTTATCAGTGATCTGGTCCATCCAAAAAAAAACATAATTAAGTAGATATTAGGCTTCACAAGGAGGAGGATTTAGATTAGTTTGATCGACAGGTCTGATCTCCAGTGGAAACAGTGTTGAATTCAAATCTCATTCATGTTGGACAGTGTCCTCAGGTTCAAGAGGCAGAGCTCGAGGACACTCCTCTCCTCATATCCAAACGTGTTCAAACTCCTAGAGTCCACAAACCAATGATGTGATGTCGCGTTAGCTTGCTCCATTCTGTGTACAGTGTTTGGTTTGAACCCACAATCCCAGTTTGAACCCACAAAGTCACCAGCAAGTCACCAGTAAGTCACCAGGAAGTCACCAGCCAGTCACCAGGAAGTCACCAGCAAGTCACCAGGAAGTCACCAGCCAGTCACCAGCAAGTCACCAGCAAGTCACCAGCCAGTCACCAGCAAGTCACCAGCAAGTCACCAGCAAGTCACCAGCAAGTCACCAGCAAGTCACCAGCAAGTCACCAGCAAGTCACCAGCAAGTCACCAGCCAGTCACCAGGAAGTCACCAGCAAGTCACCAGCAAGTCACCAGGAAGTCACCAGCCAGTCACCAGGAAGTCACCAGCAAGTCACCAGCCAGTCACCAGCAAGTCACCAGCAAGTTACCAGCAAGTCACCAGGAAGTCACCAGGAAGTCACCAGCAAGTCACCAGCAAGTCACCAGCAAGTCACCAGCCAGTCACCAGCAAGTCACCTGCCCAGCAACTCAACATGATTGTTCAGGATACTCAGTAGACTGAATACAGGAAATAGTGGAG
>OOFC01045191.1:0-15756 GCA_900323345.1 Pseudochromis fuscus
ATGAAATTAGGAAAGGAAACAAGGAAAGAAAACGAAACTAGGAAAGGAAAGGAAACTGGGAAAGGAAACTAGGAAAGGAAACGAAACGAAATGAAATTAGGAAAGGAAAAAGGAAACGAAATGAAACTAGGAAAGGAAACAAGGAAAGGAAAGGAGACTAGGAAAGCAAAGGAAAGGAAAGGAAAGGAAACAAAACTAGGAAAGGAAACAAGGAAAGGAAAGGAGACTAGGAAAGGAAAGGAAACAAAACAAAACAAAACAAAACTAGGAAAGGAAACAAGGAAAGGAAAGGAGACTAGGAAAGCAAAGGAAAGGAAAGGAAACAAAACAAAACAAAACAAAACTAGGAAAGGAAAGGAAAGGAAAGGAAAGTGTTGGTATGAGCAGGATGGCAGCAGACGTGGTGTGGCTCCTCTGTTTGCCGCCCTGCAGTCTCCCAGGATGTAACACTTCAGCTCGACTCCTGTCCAGTGGAGAGTGACAGCTTGTTGATGAGGTGCTGGCTATGCTAATGTATGCCAAGCTTCTTAGACACTTCTTATCAAACTGTCACTTCACAGACACACAGGGACGTACAGTATGGCTCCAAACCTTCCTCATGCTTCAACAAAGGCTGCACATCCTCATCTGTTTGATGTGTCTCATAAAAGCCTCATGACGACTATTTGGGTTGAATTGTTCGTTCTTCAGAGGAAGTCTCAGTCACATTCATGTGTTCTTACAGTGATGAAGCCCAATCCTTCATATGTGCCACTGATTCCTAATTTGCATATGTAAACACCCCACAAATGTCCATAAAAGGTCATGAGGCTGCAGGGCCTCCTCACTTCTCCCTTTATGTCCAAATATGGTCACTCTGGCTTCAAAAACAAACATGGCTGCGTTCAAATGCCAACCTCCTGACAGGTGACATCATGTTCAATCCAGAGATGACCAGGTGAAATGGCAGCAGAGCAGAATAAATGGAGCCTAATGGAGAGACACTGGTTTGCTGCACCTTAATGTTAATTAGTTTTCCCGACTCTTCAGATGAGGTTGTTACTGGGATCAATACTGGGCTTTGATCTCAGCTCTGCTCCCAGTCAGTCTGGAGGTGGGATGAAGAGGCTTGTTCTCGACACATCAGCAGCTCCACAGTGTTTGTTACTCTGATTAAAAGAGGATCCGATATGGGACGAGTATCAGAGCGTAACATGAATTATGCTGCGTTTGCATCATCTGTAATTAACTCTGACACATGAATTATATATGTTCTTTTAGGATGAAGGCTTCATAGCACAAACTGCAGCGGTCCAGTGTGAGCTGACTGGCAGCTGTCATCACTCACAGATTTTACAGAGATCTCAGCGTTGTGTGATTGCCTCTTGGTGCTGTGTAAGAGGATGAGGATGGAGGGGGCGTTGCCATGGCGAAGCAGGCTGTGATGGATGCAGACAGCACTTTGGGTTTGTGACAGCCGTCTCTGGACCTTGATGTGGTTTGTTTCCATCACAGACTCCCTCTCTCACAAACATACAGTCTAATGATGCTGTTCATTACAGATGTTGTCGTCCCAGCTAATATTCTCTAATGGGAGCACACAGTGCAGCACCTCACTTATCATCTGCTTTAATCTCTCTGATTAGGCCCAGTAAACACAGTCACTCCCAGTGGGATACACCACCCTGTAAACACTAATGCTCACATGTTTTTACCCAGAGCTGTATAAAAACCCAGTGACACGGGCTGGTTTCACCCAACATTTAGTTTTTTACTCAACACTGTATTGTATTCACTCAACATTTTATTGTTTTTAATCCACATTTTGCTGTTTTTACCCAATATTTTCTTCTTTTTCTCCAACTTTTTATTGTTTTCAGCAAACATTATTGTTTTTACTCAACATCTTATTGTTTTTATTCAGTGTTTTGTTGGTTTTCCAAACATTGTGTTTAATTTACCAAATATTCTTTTATTTTAACTCAACATTTTATTGTTTTTAGCCCAAATCTTATTGTTTTGACCCAACATTTTTGTAGTTTTCCCAACATTTTATTGCTTTTACTCAATATTTTCTTATTTTAACCCAACATTTTATTGTTTTTAGCCATAATCTTCTTGTTTTGACCCAACATTTCATTGTTTATATCCAACATTTTTGTAGTTTCCCCCAACATCTTGTTATTTTTACTCCCATCTTACTGGGTCTTACTTCCAGCAGTAGTTAATCTAATATTCATCCAGTTCTGACTTGCATTGTTTTGGGTGTTGTAGTTAACTGATGCTGTGGATGTGGTAAAAACTGGCACAGTGTAGATACCTGATGATGTGCATCCTCAGTAACATTTGGCCATTTGGTGATTTCCCACTGAGTCAGTGAAGCTTTTCTGCTGATTAATTTAGAGACAAGAAGCCACATGTGATCCATTTCTGCATTGAGCTTTCTTTCCACCTCCAGTCACATGGGAAGGTAAATACTGTGACAGGGAACAGACAGTGAAATTCAGTCCTGGGAGCTCGGCCACCCCCTGACGCTGCTGCTGCTGCTGCTGCCGCCTCAGTCCAAATGCTTCATTACTGTGACTCCATGATGGGAGCTCAGTATCACCCGTCACCCAAAAGGCAGGAGCACTATTCTTTTGATTTAGTATTTCTGTTGAGTGGCTGACTGGGCCTCTCTGTCTCTCTCAGACAGTCTTATATGAGCCTGGAGGACAGATGAAGTATCTGTCTCTGCCTGTCGTCTTACACAGGAAACATCCTTAGAAAGAGACAGGAAGTGATGGGGAGGAGGGGGGGGATGCCCTTTGAACATGACAGATGCAGCCCTGCCCACCTGTGCCCTGAGCCAAATCCCTCCAACTTGTTATAAGCCTATTACTGTTATTATGTTTGAGCATCACTTTCAGTTTTATGAAGGCGGTTGACAGAGGACAGGCTCGTACACTGCTTACAATGCAGTTTGTAGTTGAGGATATAAAGCACAGTCTGCAGCCATGATCATATCTCAGGTTGGACGGAGAGCAGTGGTGCTCTGAGCAAATACTGGTGTCAGCGCTCAAACTCTCCCACTGATCAAACTACTGTGGGTAACAGGTTTACCTAGAAGTTTATTATGCTACGATGCTAATATCTGCTAATTAGTAACAAAAGGTGGCGCTGAAACTAACAGGGATGTCATTAGTTTGTTTAGTATGAGGCAATAACACTTTGACCTGATGGTTGTTGAGAAGTTTGTTGCACCAGCTATCTAGTGTCTTTTGTATTGTACACATTATGCCTGTTTTGGAGCAGGAAGTGACCATATTTGGATATGAAGGGAGGAGTGAGGAGGCGGGTCTGATGCTTGCACCTGAGGACACTGTCCAATGTGGATGAAACTGGAGTTCACCGGTGAATAAGCCTCCAAACCAGCTGTAAATCATTGGAGACCAGAGCTGTCAATCACACTAGCCCCGCCCCTAAATCTTCCTCTTTTTAAAACCTAATATCTCCTTAATAATTCAATTATTTTCTTTGACTTGTAGAAAAATGAAAACTGAAAATGAGGATTTTTTTGAATTGAAGTCAACTGGAGTCAAAGGTTTTTGGAGGCAGCATCTAGTGGCCATCGGTGGTATTGCACTTTCAACCATCACCTCACAGTGGCAGCCTTTTACACCTTTTCAGGCTGTAGCTGATGGACAAAAATATCTTTACAAACATTTATTACAATTAAAACAACTTTTACTGAATGATTCTTCTGCACATATCTCCATCCGTCCACTAGATGTCCTCATAGTCTTCATCACCTGACCTCCTCCTCCCACTGACACACCTGTTCCCAGTTTCCCATCAGCTCTGCACGTGTGTTTCCAGCTCCCAGCTCCTCAGTGTGGAGCTGCTGCCTGTCCTCACATCCTCACCTCCACCTGCTCACCTGCCTGTAAGATTCTCCTTTCTCTTCAACCTGAACATCTCACATTTCAAAAAAAACAAAATATGTCAGAAAAATATTACATCCTACTTTGACTCATTATGAGAAGCTGCTGGCTTCTTTATTTTGCAAAGAGGGTGTCTCCATCTAGTGGTGTTTACTGGTGGTGCAATGAATACACAGCCACAAATGGATTTTTATTGGATTTTCTTCAGTTGATTTCAAACATTGTTGACAGGAAAAGTGCTTTGTAAGCCAGTAATCATTCTCAGTAAGAGAAGAACCATAGAAAAATACAGAATTTAACATCAAAGTGCAGAAAATAGTAAGTTAAAGCCTTTGAACCCAAACAGTGGAGCTCACAGAGGAACTACACTCATGGTTTTAGTGCATTGAAAAGTTTAACAAGTAGAAATCCCAGTAACTCCACACCTTCAGTTTTCATGTAAAGAAAAAGTTACAAGTGCTGATCATGTAACGAACACAAGATCAAAATATTTTTGCATTTGTATAAATAAAACTCAGTAAATATTAAATTAAATTGGAATTAATTGAACTGAACAACTGAATTCAATAAGTTTAAATTACAGACTGTGTGAACGGATGGACGGAGCTAACATGACGTCAGTTGTTGGTTTGTGGATTCACAGGAGTTTGGTATTTTAATGTCACCATGTTGGGTTGATAGAGCTGGAAGTGACCATATTTGGATATGAAGGGAGGAGTCAGGAGGCGGGTCTGACCCTTGAACCCACAGTCACTGCCCAATTTGTATGAAACTGTAGTTCTGCGCTGGCCACACCTGTCAATCAGGCTAACCGCTAAATGGCATCTAGTGGCCGTAGGTGGTATTGCACTTTTTTGCACAGTCTGTGGTTTAAACTGTTTAAAAAATCTGTGTTGTACTGACACATAGAATACTGAGGAAACACTCTTTATGGTCTTTGCACAACACAACAATGTTGTTAACGGCATGCAAACGTTTTTAATTTATTTATAACACACTCCTGTAAACAATGTAAACAGTCTGGTCTGTTATGAGGCCTGTTACTTTCTATTTAAATAAAAACAATGAACTTTTTGCAAACAAGATAAAAAATAAAAACGATAATGTTCAACTGATACTGACTGAACACAGCCACTTCTATCAGACCTCATTTGATAAATAGCATCAGTACCAAAGTGAACAGGATTCATCAGATCAGAAACGTACATAAGGGTGAGATGAACCTTTTGAAAAAACAACTCCCTCCTCTGTGCTGCAGCTGACACTGTTTGAAGCAGCTCGCTGTGACGGACAGCAGCAGCAGCAGCAGAGTCTGGAGAAGAAGTCTGACAATCCAGATGTGGGTGTCAGGTTTCCAGGAAGAGCTTCCAGCACCTCTGTGACCTCCCGTCCAGACAGACCCCTCCACCGCAGCAGGCTGGGCAGGAGCTGCAGGTCCTCACTGAGAGGACAGGAGAGGAAATACGTTTTTTTTTCACTTCCTCTTTGCCACGTGTCACATTCACTCTGAACATCAGTGGGTTTGTTCTCCAATCACTTGAGCTCACAGCTGAATATTCACTGAACTCTGGTGATGTCCTTTCACTAAATGTCAGACTACTTGCACCAACTGGCTGCACCTTTGAATTTGGTGAAATCTGTTTGATCATACAGAAGGTTGTTGTAAATTCTTGTCCATACAAGTGATAATGTGACAATGACTGAATTTATAGAAGCACTAAAAGGGGAAAACATCAAAGAGAGGTGAATATTTTTGCAATCTATGCACCATGGCAGCTTCAGCCGCCCTCACAGTGCAAATTATTACAACTGGACAGACACAAAAAGCCTGAATGAAGCAATACTACAAATTAAAATCTCGATTCGACCTCCAGAGTTGTTTATGTGCCTCACTTCTATCAATATAATATCTGGTTGTAATCAATCAAGTCCATCAATCAAATCCTCAAATTCCCCAACATGTTACTTTTAGCCAAGTGCAAGACAAAAACTTGTATTGTCACTGTAGAAAACAGTCAACCCCTCTGATGGACAGTGATTTACCTGTGATGGACACACTCCTCCTGGATGCTGGCCACTGTGATCTTCAGTCCATCGAGGGACTCACACTCCAGCACCTCTGGGATCCTCAGCAGCATCAGGTTCCACTGCTGGACACCAGGAGCCTGATGGAGACCAACACATGCAGGTCAGGAGTTGATGTCCATGTCAGGATGTTTACATAGGAACAGGAAGTCCATGTGGAGTTGTTCATATGAAAATGTTGATGTCACCAGCTGTGAAATGGTGTTGTGAAGTTGCACTGCATCTTCATGGACTGTGTCCCCGATGTCAGGACTCCAGCGCTGCTCCAGATCTCGCCGGCTGCTTTGGAGAAGGTGTTTGAGGTAAGTGTGAGCGATGAGCTTGTAGACCTCATCCATCACTATCTGAGAGGCAGAGGGACACACACACATGTGACTTGTATATATGGAAAAAAAGGCTTCAATTCAGTTTGAGTGTAAATGACAGAAGAGGAAAATCTTTCACCTTGAGTTCATCTGAAGCAAACTCCCACTTGGGGAAATGTTTCAATGAAGCTTCAAACACTCTGAACCTCGTGTTGTGTGATCTGAAGTAAGTTTTCATGTCGTTCTGCAACAGAGAAGATGTTTTGTTGACAGAGGAGGACCTGCATTTACTTTATCTTTTTAAAAACTACTGAAGTCATCTAGTGGCCATCACTGGTATTACACTTTTCTGCACTGGCCTCAGTTTTGAGACTATGAGTTAAACAAACACCTCTGCAATGCCCTTCATGATGTTCATCAGCAGTTTCAATGTTGAATCCTCCATGTTTTCAAGCATCACCACAGTTTCCTTCAGATGGGGAGTTTGGATTCCTCCTCCTTTGGTCTGGACGTAGCACCTGAGAGCAAAGAAAAACATAGATCATCATTTAGCTTAATTTAAGAACTCGGTTCCCAGGTATAGTATGCACTGAAGAACATACTTTAATTCATCTCAATCAATATTTTTCAGAGAGAAATCCTGAAATACTCACTTCAGTTCTTTACAGTTTTTCAGTGTCTTCAGGAAGTTCATTGTTTCTAAATTGTCCATTTTTGCTTTTTGAAGAACGTCCCACTGCTGAGTTGTGAACCTACAAACCAAAGAAAACTGCAACATGATGACCTGAGTCCCAAATCTATGTGAAACTCAAAGGTAAAGATAAATCTTCACCTTTTCACAAACGTCAGCAGTTCTTGGAAACAAACCTCCTTCACGAGATCGCACAGTTCAGAGCTAATTTTTTTGGCCTCTGTGGACATGGCATCGAGGCACTAAAGGGGGAACAGAAAAAAGAAACAATATTGTTATTTTACAATTAAGACAGAATGGACACAAATGCATAAAAAAGGTTTTCAGAATAAAGCTTTCTCTCTTATTTTTACCTCAATAGTGTCCACATGAAGTCCAACATAATCTTCTTCAGATTGTTGGTTTCTCTCAACCTGCAGGATTTGATCTAAGTATCCTCTGACCTCTGTCTGTGAACAAACACACCACAGAAACAACAGTAAGATGGTTTTCCAACAGTCATACAGGCTGAGACTTTACACTGAGTTTAGGGCTGGTTTCATTGGAGAGGCTGCTCAAGTGCATGATGGAGGTACTTGTGTGATGATGCTAGACGGACATCGTCATCTGCAAAAAGCCGAGACCTCACCCACTGGTCACCCCACACAATGCCCCCCTGGCCACGGTTGTGCTTCGGCATCCTGTCCATGAAAACCGACTTGACAAAGTCCAACAGCCACACTGAACAGGATGGATTTCAGTACATGGTCATAGGTCTTGCTACGGGAAAGTCTATGCCTTACCCTGGCATAGACTTTCCCAGTGACTAAGAACTGTGATACCCTGGTAATTGGTTCACACTCTCTGGTGACCCTATTCAAGGTAAACTTTCTCTTGTTTCCCATTGTCATAGAAGTTTTTGGATCATGTGTCTGGATCTTCACTCCAGAACCTCCTGCCTTGTGAGACCTTGATCCCAACAATATAGCTTTATAGATCCCTAGATCACTCAAACCTTTGTGCTATAGCATTGCTCGCTTCATATCCAAATATGGTCACTTTTAGCTCCAAAAAAACAACATAGAGACATGTAAATGCCAAACTCCTGGCTTCAAAAGGGACTCCACAAACCAACAGGTGACGACATGTGAGCTTTGTCCACTCTATGATGTCAACTACCAAATGTTGGAGTATCCGTTTTGTGCTACTAGGAATTAACCTGTTCCCACAATGGTGCTAAACAGAAGCAAAATAACCTCATTTCTTGTCGAGTCCAACGACAGAAGAGTTTTATTCTTACCTGCACATTTGCAAGTAGTTTGTCCTTTGCTTTTACGTCCCACTCACTGAAGAGCTGGCATGTAGGAAGACAAAGATGCACCTGACTGGGAAAGTACCACAAATACCAAGTAAGAACTTGAATACCAGCATGTTTTACTGCTGTATCTCATAACATACTTGCTCGAAGCATTGCGACAATAAAAGGCAAGTTAAGGGAAACAGGAGAAGACTTTGCCTTTTCAGTCTTGGCTTCAAATTTCTTTGTTGTTTGATTCGTTCTGATTGAACATGACCTCGTCCTCAACACATTGGGCTGAGCTATCAAACCTTAAAGAGGATAGCTACCTCAAATATGTAGTGTTGACCCAGTTAATCAGCACAAAGGAGTCCTTGGAGGAGCTGATGTGCTGGAGCAGACTGTGCAGATAATCAAGCATCTGACAGTGAAAACGATCCATCAGATATCCCATCATCCCACTGAGCTCCAATTCATGGAGCTTCACAACCATGTCAAGTGCAGTTTCCTGCACATTTAGCAGATGCTGTTGAAGGTTCAGATCTGCAGGATGCTTCAGGAACCACTGGGCCATCAGTGTTTTCAGGAGGTCATCAGCGTCTTGTTGCGTAATGAGCTGTCCTGAACTGGGCTCAGGTACCACTGAAGACACATCCACTTGGATGGTACCAGAGGAGGCATCAGGAGGTAGTTCCTGAAGCATGACCTGTGAGTATTGTTGCACTTCAGTGTTGAAGTTATTCTGAGCCAAGGGGTTGTCGACCCCGAGGTCTGCAGGGTCAAATCCTGTGAAAGAGACCGAGGAAACAACCAGGAGTTAGTGAAATACATTGTGATGGAAGCAGGTTCACTTGTACTGAAAGACATTTCAGGAAACCCTAAAGGTCAGAGGTGACGTTTTTTTTAACTAAATCTGCACACTCGTATGTTTTGAGTATTAAACCCCCACAGGGATAACATGTTCTTTGTGAACTGGTCTTGTCCAGATCATTAAGCAGCTGTAATGACAGACACTGTGTCGGATCACAAGTGAACAGGACAACATCCAAGGGGAGGGGTTAAAATCAGGGCCAATGAGAAGCCTCCGCGTACAACTCACTCACACGGCTGTGATTGTTACACCTGATTACTGCAGACTCACATTTCTAATAGTGTGTGTTCTCCACACCCCTACACACTCACAGGTGAACTGAAGTCACCCAGTGACTTTCACATCCACAGGAAATACCTGACATGCCTTACGTCACCATGATGTGGCGTGACATTACATCACCAATCCACTGTGTACACCATAGTTATTTAAAGATGACCTGTTATGCTGATTTTCTGACTTTGTATTTATAGTCTATTCCTCATCTAGAGGAGTTTTACATAGATTGTAGTTCAAAAAAAGAACTTTTCAAACTTGTCCAAACATGTTTGAGTCTGTTGCAGTACATGAAATAAACAAATCTCGTGATTTTCAGGAGAGAAGGATTGGAGAACAACTTCATTATGGCCCGAGCTCCAGGGACAATGGGCCTATTGTTATTGTACTGTTTCTTTTTTCTCTCTTTATTATTACGTCTCTTTGAGGCTGAATTTGACCCTAAACATGCTCAAAAACTCTCCAACATTGGCACACACACCAGGTCGAGTGGAAAATTTGACAAAATGGAAACACCAAACCCCCAGTGCAAAAATGTGCTCTGTAGCGCCACCTAGGCTCAGAAAAGTACCCACTGTGAACCACAGGAACGTCACAGAGACACGGGAGAAAAGCCGAATTGTAGTACTCATCAAGACCTAAAAATCCCACCCCTCAGAAAATTGCATTTCAAAATTAAATTTACAGCCAAAATTTCACATTAAATCAAATTGTATCTCGTCCCAGGGTGTACACGGTAGCAGCTTCAAAAGCTCATTGATGACTGAGGACACAGTGCTGAACAAAATGACTGTTTACTGGAAAAAAAACTTTAAAATATGCAATTAAATAAAAAAATAAAACTTTCTTTAGCTGCTTTATTAAAGAAGTACCTCCTAACTTAATTTTAGACTTTTTTTATACTCTATGATACATTTGGATTTGGACGTATTATATTCAGGATTCAGATAATCGATGCAGATGAAGCACTGACCAATATAAAAATAGACTCTTACCATCTTGTATGTGATTGTTGTTGTTCTCCATTACAACGTTCTTGCTTGTATTGTTCTTCAGTTTGTTCCTCTTCAGTTTGTTCCACACCTTCTTCATCTTTTCCATTTTTAATTGAAGTCTGTCTGATGCTCTTTGCATCCTTGTACATCCTCTGTTTACCTGAGTGAGAGCAGCAGCTTTTATAGCGGCAGAATGAATCCAGGTTTTCCCCCATTGTGATGATACTTTCAGTTTCAAAGTGTTCAAAGTGTTGCAGGTGTTACATTGTGTGTGGGTGTGTGTGTGTGTGTGTGTGTGTGACGTAGCTGCAGGTATTCCCTCATGAATTATGGGGTAAAACCACACACTCCCCAAAGGATCCTCTCAGATATTCAGTTTTGTATTTGATCTTTTAATGTGTTGATTTTCTGAATGTTGATCCAGTTTGGTTAATTGATCCATTAGTTTGATCATATGGAGGAGGAGTTTTGTTTTGTTTGCCTCTGATCAGTCACTCTCTCTGTCTCTCTCTGGGGCTTGAAGCAGTGTTGCCATGGAGACGCATCCTTTGGGTGTTGTTAACGGGACCTCAGTGTGTTCAGTTCAGAGTGACCTGAGGAGAGGGGAGGGAGGTTAGAGAGGAATAGGATTAAGTTTGTTAATATTTCTCTTGTATTGGGTTTAGTTTGGGGGATATCGATGTGGATTTGAGGAGTGGTTAGTTTTTTATTTCATGTATAATGCCATGGATAACGGTGTCCACCCCCGAGATAAATTAATCTGTGGTTAACTGATTTTTTAGTCTTGGTTGTGGGCAGGAGGAGTCTCTGTCACTCTGTTGGATGACTGCACTGTATTTGTTGAAAGATAATAACATCGTAATAGCTTCGACATCATGTCTCATCTTGTTTCTTCTTGGTGATTGCATGCTCATTGCCATCATCATCCTGCAGTGTGGTCATTTTGTTTTGTGTTTTTTTCCCCACATGTCTTTGTGGTCATGATGCATGTGTTCGGCTCATTTTTGCATCTGGAAACTTGTTGACAACATGAAAGTGAATCTGAAAAAACTGCTCATTGTCTCTTGTGTTTACATTTAGTTTCATTTCATTCATGTTCTGGTTAAACTCCCCGTCACAGGTCTCTGTGAGGTGCACCTGATGCTGTAAACATTCACTATAAATCCCCTTCAACAACAAGGAAGCATGAGTTCATTTTAAGACAGTGAGTCATTGATGAGGAAGAACCTCAGCGTAAAAGCTCAGTGTTGTTTATTTATTTATTTGTGGTCACACTGTAATGTACTGAGTGATGAGTATGAAGGCAAATACACTTGGTGGCACATTGTTATTCAACTGAAAAAGACCCGAAGCAGATTCAACCTGTGTCTGAGGCAGGAAATGGTCAGATGGCCTCTAGTGGTCGTTGGTGGTATTACACGTTAAGGCCTCACTTTTGAGAGGCGGTGGTTACGTCCACTTCTGTGTCCAGTCCCTGGTGTAAACTGCTTTGGTTATTAGAGCATCATTTAAACAATCGTTGACAGTGTGAACACATTTGCAACTTTATGTAATTCTGCCTCCATCAAACTCTGCACTAATATTGCAGGACACACTCATGTAAACTGCAACTGCAACTTTATTTATAATGTACTTTTTACACAATCAGATTGACCAAAGTGCAACACTGTAAAACAATAAAACACACAGAATAAAATAATACAAACAACTTGAAATAGCAAATGAATAAAACCCTTTCAAGAAAACAGCATATTAACCTCTGTCAGATGTGCCAAAAGCCAAGTTGTAAAAGTGCATTTCAAGAAGTGATTTAAAAACAGGTACAGAAGAGGCCTGTCTTATATATAAAGGCGACTTGATCCATAACTTTACTCTGAGCCTCCAGCTGGTCTTAGGGACGGTGAGGAGGAGCTGGTCAGCCGACCTGAGAGACCAGGAGGGACAGTAAGGTGTGAGGAGCTCAGAGCAACAGCAGGGCAGCACCCTTCAAACATTTAAAAACAAATAAAAACAGCTTAAAATGGATCCTAAAAACAACAGGCAGCCAGTGCAGAGAAGATAAAATCAGCGTGAAGTGGTTGAATTTACATGAGCCAGTTAAAAGACGCCCAGTTTGTACAAGCTGTAGACGGTAGATGGCCGACTGGCTCACTCCAAAATCCAGCATTACAGTGATCCAGCCGGGTGGTTATAAAGGCATGGATCACTGTTTCAAGGTCCTCATGTGACAGGAAGTGCTTCACCTTGGTCAGCTGCCTCAGATGAAAGAAACTGGACCTGACCACTGAACGTATTTGGCTCTCGAGCTTAAAATCTGGATCCGTTTTAAAACCTAGGTTTACAAATCTGCAGTACATTTCCAAGTCATGTAGATCTACTGAAGTGACCCCACCAGAGCTGGGACCAAACACCATCACCTCAGAACCTGAGTCATTAAAATGAAGAAAATTTAAATCCATCCAGGATTTTATGTCCCTCAGGCACATTTGCAGCAAGTTCATCCTTCTTTTTTAACATAAATCTGGCAATCGTCTGCATAGCAATGAAAGGACAAGCCATGTCTCCTAAGTATGGATCCCAGAGGCTTTAAATACAGGGAGAACAGAACTGGGCCCAATATCGATCCCTGTGGAACTCCATAGACTCAGAGTCCCCCAAACGGACACAAAAAGTCCAATCAGAACCAGTCTAGAGCAACTCCCTTTACACCGGCCCAGTGTTCAAGGAGCGTAATTAAAATTCTGTGGTCAACAGTGTCAAAAACAGCCGTTAAATCAAGAAGTATAAAAACAACACTGTCACCAGAATCACAAGCTAAAAGAATATCATTAAAAACCCTTAAAAGTGTAGATTCTGTGCATTGACTTAAAACCAGACTAAAAAATCTCCAGCAATTTGTGTTCATTCAAGTGGCTATGAACAATTTTCTCAAGAATTTTGGATAAAAAAATCAACTGAGACACTGACCTAAAGTTACCAAGAACGTTTGAGTCCAGGTTTCTTGAGGAGTGGTTGCACAGACACATGGTTAAAGTTTTTGGGGACCACTCCTGAGGTCAAGCTGCCATTAGTGATGCCCTGAACAGAGTAAGACCTCTTTAAAAAAGTGAAGGGAAGAGCTTCATAAGGTGACCCTGACCCACCGCCTCCTGTAGGGAGACAGGCTCAAACTGGTGGACAACAGCCGAGCAGGTGGGAGGGGCTGAGGGGTCCAAAGTGGGCGGGGAAATCTGGGCCCGAGCTGCAGTCACCTTGTTGATAAAAAGGTGGAGAAAACTTTCAGATGAGACCTCAGAACAGGACATCTGAGGAGCATGAAGAATTTTTTCAATTGATTTAAATAATACACGAGGTTTGTGGTGATTAGACACAATAATGTTGGCAAAATATTTCCTTTTTGCCTCTTTACAGTGGACTGATGAAGGCACCAACACAGCCACTTGTACCAGACCTTGTTACTTCTGTAACTTGAAAAATGACAAACAGGATTGAACAGATCATAAACGTACATAAGGAGGAGGTGAACCCAATAAAAAAACAACTTCTTCCTCTTTGTTGTACTTGACACTAGGCAAGGCAGCTTGCTGTGAAGGACGACAGCAGCAGCAGCAGATGAGTGTGGAGAATGAAAATCCAGATGTGGGCATCAGTGGACGTTCAGGCAGGACCTCCATCACCTCTCTGATCTCCCATCTAGAGAGACCTCTCCACTGCAGCAGGCTGGACAGGAGCTGCAGGTCCTCACTGAGAGGGGGAAACAGTCGTCAGTCAGTCAGGTATAGACAGTGTGTAGAGCAGACAGACTTAATGTACCATCAGCCACTGGTCTGTAGATTCATATGTTAAATTCTGGAGTTCAGCATTTGAACACGACCATGTTGGGGTTTTGAGCTGTCAGTGAAACTATCCATACCTCTACACTGTTTCTCTTTTTGAAGCTTTATGTTTATTTAATGATGAAATGATTTTCAGACGGTTCCTCCTCGAACCGTCTCCATATCATGGTGGAGGAGTATGAGAGCCCTGATGACCCTGGGAGCTTTGCCCCTGGCAGGGTCCCCCATGGCAGACTGGCCCTCGGTGAAGGTCAGAGGAAGAACAGTTCAAATGATCCTGATGATACAAAAGAAAATGAGTTTGTGTCCCGGGCCCGGAGGATTACTGGAGGGGAAGGAGCAGGAGCTGGTGGAAGAGGGTGAACTGTTCAGACTCGATACAGTCAGCCTCAGCTCAACACATCGGGTTCCAGACTGGAACCCAAGTCCTTGAGAGGGGTTGGACTCAATCCTTTGTTGGAGTTGCTCCAGGAGAGAAGCAGAGAGCTGGGTGGACATCTTGACAGCCCCCAGGCTCACTGCCTGTGTGTTGGAGTTCACCCTGGTGGACAAAAGGGTTGCTTCCCTGTGCCTTCGGGTCAGGGAACGGGTTCTGAGTGTTGTTGGAGCATATGCACCAAACAGCAGTTCAGATACCCTCCACCGAACAGGGGCCTCCTTTGTCCCACTGGGGACCTGGAGCAGTGTTCAGTGATTGGACTCTGTGCTAGTCGCAGTTTGGCCATAACTAGCACCATGTTCGAACCAAAGGAGGTCCATCGGTGCACTTGGAACCAGGACACCCTGGGTCGCCGGTCTGTGATTGACTTTGTAGTTGTCTGTTCTGGACACTCATGTGAAGAGAGGAGCAGAGATATCAACTCAGCACCTGGTGGTGAATTGGATCAGATGCAGGGGAGGACGCTGCACAGACCTGGTCTGGCCAGATGAGTAGTGAGGGTCTGCTGGGAACCATGTGTCTCGAGGACATTGCTGCAGGGAACTTGCACTTTTTTCTTAGAGAGCTACAGCATGTATCACATGTTGTTTTGTGCATTTTGTCATTTTACACAACACATTATCTGGATTATTTGATGTGCACCTCAGCATTGGCTTCACAGACCTGGTTGCTGCATCCATGTCTCTATCCTGTCTGTTGTGTGAGAGGCGTCGAGCTGCAGTTACATCCATTTTACTAAGTCGGAGACAAGACACAAACCAGTATCCTGGATTAAATAATCCTTGAAACTTTGAGTTGCTAGAGAGAAAGTCATGTTTGGTTTGAGATACTTCCCTGGTTGCACAAACTGGCAGTATTCCAGTTGATTGATGTCTCCAGTTTGGTTGTGCACTGTAGAAAACAGTCAACCCCTCTGATGGACAGTGATTTACCTGTGATGGACACAGTCCTCCTGGATGCTGGCCACCGTCATCTTCAGTTCATCGAGGGACTCGCACTCCAGCACCTCTGGGATCCTCAGCAGCATCAGGTTCCACTGCTGGACACCAGGAGCCTGATGGAGACCAACACATGCAGGTC
>OOFC01045193.1:7829-23397 GCA_900323345.1 Pseudochromis fuscus
GAGAGGAGAAGTGAAATCTCATTAAAAAACACTACATAATGACTTTAATCCTCCACACTGTTATGTAAAGAAGCGCTGGGATTACTGATCCACATGTGCTGACACTGGCTGTGTGTGTGTGTGTGTGTGTGTGTGTGTGTGTGTGTGTGTGGGCAGATATTACTCATGTTGTGGGGACCTCAGTGTCTTTACTGTTTAGTAACGGGGACTTGTTTACTTTAGGTACAAAAAGCCCAAATAATTCAATTTTAATGCAAAGACATGTTTTAAGGTTCATGTGAAGGTCTGTAGGTCTACAGGAAATGTATGGATGTAATGTAATGAAGTGTGTGTGTGTGTGTGTGTGTGTGTGTGTGTGTGTGTGTGACTTTTGTCCCAACCTTAGACTTTCAAAAACAACTGCAGTGATGTCACCTTAGACTACGAGTCTAAAAAAAATGTATTCAGTGCTATTTTCTTCTTCTTCTTCTTCTTCTTTTGATGAGCTGATGAATCTAACTGCAGCTAGCCTCCTGTGACAGTAAGTTTGCATAAGTCTTAATACACATTAAATGAATTTACCTACATCCACATGTCCACACAGACCCAAACTGCTGTTAGTAGCAGACATGTTTATTTCTGCTGTAAAGTTCATTAGCACTGACTCACCTTTGGAGACTCGTGTGGACATGCAAGGAACTGCAGGTTTATCTACTTACACTATCACTGTGTCAAAACTTCCTTTGCTTAATTATTTGGTCATGTATCGGTGGCACGAAGCTCATTAGCTTTTTACAAGCTAGCAAGTTCTGCGCCGCCGATACATTTAGCCTCGGACCCGGTCAGAGTGGACCACATGAAACTGTTTGAATAAATTCAATAGCGGCTTATAGACAGGTGCGCTCAATAGTCTGGAAAATACGATTTATTGACAGTGTTTAAATGGTAAAATGGTAAATGGTGTACATTTATATAGCGCTTTCATGACCTAAGCTAGGTCCCAAAGTGCTTTACAAGGCAACTCATTCACACACACACACCAGTGGCTACTGAGCTGCCATGCAAGGCGCTAGCCACCATTGGGAGCAACTTGGGGTTCAGTGTCTTGCCCAAGGACACTTTGACATGTGGACAGGAGGATCTAAGGGATCAAACCTTATGATTCACAGGCGACCCGCTCCACCACCTGAGCCACAGCCGCCTGTTGTTCATTGAGATTAAACCCAAACTAGATGTAAACCTCAACAACTGTTTGTGATTTGATAAAGCATCACTTCCCTCTTCTTCCCTCTCTCTTAGTCTCTAATGTAAACTGCTCCTCAGTATTCCTGAGAGGACAGTGGCGTGAACTGGTGCAGCTTATGGAGATCCCCTGGCAGTCAGACAGGCTCATCTCATCTCAAATACCTTTGCTTCACTCCACTGCATCTCTTTCCAATACGTCTAATGCATTATCTGATACGAACAAGTGGGCTCGCCCCTGGATGTTTTATGGATGAGCTATAGGTTCAGTCTGCTCCCTGGATGCTCCGCTGTGCGTCCTCTTCACTGCCATCAAATATTTAGCACGCACTGGCTGGGACTAATGCAGCCGCGGCCCTTGAGCTGAATTCAAGCTTTTGATTAGTGAAGTGAAATTAGGTGGTAAAAAAAAGCCCCATTAATCAAAGTGGTAAAACTGGCAATCCTACAGGCCTTTGATTTGATTTCTCCCCAGTTTGGCTGTCACAAATTTAAAAGATTAGAGTGAAAACTGCCTCACATGTCATCGTGGTTTTATTGCTGAAATAACAGCAAACTCACACACAGTTGGGATACATATATTCATCCTGGTGTGCAAGCAAACTGTCATCATCTTGATGTGGCAGCTGCTTCACAATCAGCAGCATAAGAGCAGACATGTGATCTAAAGAGATCACTTGTAGCTACACCAGCAGTCTGACGTGATGCTTGGTTTTTTTGGACCTACTTTTCATTCAGAGGCTCTTCATCGGGGAATGATGGAGCATTGTCTGGAGCAGCGCTGCTCTGCTGCTCTTACTCATCCTCATTTATGTGCATGAGACAAAACAACAGGGATCCAAAAAAAAACAACACCGGGCTGCATGGTGCTCCCACTGATCAAAAAACTCCAGGGGACCTTTTATCAACATGACTCAGTTTGTAGATGATGATGTTTTAGTCCAGGCTTCCAGGACCTTTAAGCTTGTTAGTAGACTTACTAGGGGTCCTCAGTCCTGGTCTTCGAGACTCCCTATCCTGCATGTTTTAGATGTTTCCCTCTTCCAACACCTGATTCAAATGATCAGCTCATCATTAAGCTCTGCAGAAGCCTGATAATGATCCTGGTCGTTTGAATCAGGTGTTGGAAGAGGGAAACATCTAAAACATGCAGGACAGGGGCCCTCCAGGACCAGGATTGGACACCCCTGGACCATTTACTGACTACTGTGCACTCTACAAGTGGTTTGGGTGAAGCAGGACTTTCTAGCACACACTCACTCACTCCTCTTCTCTCACTGGTTTCACTGGAGAGTCCACATCCTGCTGGAGCTCTGAAGGCCTCCCGTGCAGACCAGCTCCATACGCTGTTTCCCAGACATCACATCTGCAGCACGTTTCCTTTCTGTGTGGCAGGCGAAGGAAGTGGAATGGAAAAACTGCTCCCCCGCCCACTGCAGCCACATGGCAAGGGAGGAGAGCAGTCGGTCAGGAGCCCGCCGGCCACAGTCGGGCATATTTGTGGTCAGCTTTCTCCTCTGCTGCAGTCTGAGCCGCTGTGCAGCTCGGCCTGCCTGTGCACTCTGCCGCTCTCTCCCCGCGATGTTTTCTTCTGTCTCTCACGAGCTCAAATCCAAAAATTGGTCACAAGAACAACCAGAAAAGATACACTTTCTCCTCACTCATTATGTCCGCTGTCTTCTTCCCAGACTATTTATACTGACGGGGGTGACACATGAAAAGGAATCACCCCGTTTTGCAGGAATGGAGGGGAAGGATCTGGCCACATCAGCAGAGTGGTTCACCGCTGCCCGTCACACTCTGGCCAGAATGAATAACTTCCATCCATTGGCTCGCTCTCACTCAGACACACGCACACAGTGAAACCAGGGGAAAGGGGAACATGCACATCTAAACACGTATATACTGAACAATGGAAACTTTTGCTTTACAAAACCAGGCCTGACTGACCTGAGGTAGCCACCACCTATTTCTCTGCTGACGGTGAGTCTCTGCTTCCTCTTAGCCTAGTTTCTCTGTGCAGAAATAGAACCAGGAGGGCAGGAGATCCACAAATGTCCTCAGGGAATTTGATATGAAATCTGTCCTCTGCAGGCTGATGGAGGTGTGCATATGTGTGCATGGTTATATTGGATGTGGTACGTGTGGGTGTGTTGACTCTTTGGTGCAGTACTGAGTGTGTGGTGGTCCCAGGGGAGCAGTCCTGAAAGTCTGCGTCACTATGCAAGAGCTGGCCTTACGAAAACAACACGCTGTATGTTCATTTAAACAGATCAGCCCATCGTGTTACCACTGCAGGCTCTCCTCCAGCAACACCAACAGATACATGTGTGGCCTTAACACCAATGTTGTTTGTTTGTCTTAGTTTCTTGAAGAGATTTGAGTCATTCTGTAAGTAAATAATCTTGAAATAGCCTTATAATGGCTGGGAGAAAGTACTATTCATATTGAAGAATGATCATTCACCATTCATTGCACTGAATGCACCATTTGTGGAGTCATTTCTTCTTCAAGCTACGTTGAATAAAGTGGCCATAAAGGCAGACTTTATGAGCAGAGCGGAGTCAGCGTCAGCTCCACACTGCACCCGACTCTGTGTCAACTCTGTGTTTAACGGCCACTACAACCCAGTACAGCAGTGTGTACAGTTCAGCAATCACAATAAATTCATGAAAGAGGTCTTTGAGTGTCAACAGAGACATAAATGTGCTTACACGTCACAACACAGGTCTTCACTCAGTGCAGTAGTTTTTCTTTAAAAAGCTAAATAAAGGGAGTGTACAGTATAAGAGGCAGGGAGTGAGCTGCCAGGTATCTGTCAGCGTGCATTGCTGTGTGATTGTTGTTAACCTGAATGAAGATTCAAGTAGCAGGTGTTATTGTGCGCTGTCAGGAAGATCCACATTCCTGCCATGTTTCTTTGGCATCGCGCTCACATGCACACATTCCCCCCCAGAGGCCGAGACTTGAGAAACTCATTAATGTTGTTCAATTAAATGGATCCTCTGGGTTAAATGTGCAGTGTTGTCACAGTGGTGGCTTGATGCAAGTAGCAATAATGTCAAATATCTCTCTGTTCAATGATATTATTATTACAAGGTATTTGTGGATTGTGTAGCTGTTTGTGTAACTCAGCTGAGCAGAGCCGTCACCGTGAGATGTACACATTGAATCACAATCACTGATGAAGCTGCTTTTCACAAGGAGAAAGTCATTTGGATATTTAGAAAGAGTTCCTTTGTGGTCTCTTGACCTTTATCTCTCCGAGCACCCATACCATTGCCATGGCAACTGAACTGGGTGCTGCCAGCTTGGGCGAGGGGTTGTAGTCTCTCCATCCTTGAATGTCTGCGTGTTTTTTATGATGCGGTTGAAAATGAATTTCAGGTGGAGTCGGGGAGAGCAGAGGAAAGGTGAAACACAGGCTCAGCATCAAGACAGTGTATAAAAATCTGTGATAGGCCGCTACACAAACACAGACCTGCCGGCTCCCTGTGATCCTGACAGATTAGCACAGTTCATTCCACAGCTCGTTACACTTCACACTCACTCAATACACTGTTGCTTTAATCTGACTTCCATCTCATATTAACATAGCTACACAATCAGGACACTGTATCAACCTCTCACACAACAGTTTCATGTGTTTTCTAATTATCCTGATGTTACCAAACAGTGGCAGGAGCTCATGTTACAGTTTCAGCCATTTTCCAAAGCTCAGACAACATTTTTTTCAACCTTTATTAATCGTCTAGTGATTGCGTGGTAAGTGTAGACGGGCGTGGCTCAGACGAAGGCAGACTCTGTCCAGGAGGGACGCTCCACCATCTGGTGTAGGGATCCCCCTCCCAGCAGGCTGAGTGGATGTGTCTGTGTATGTGTGTGTGCGCCTCTTCAAGGCTAATTACTGTACAGCTGCAGTTGTATAGTACACTGTGAAACACTTTTGTCGCCGTATGACACGGTTTACGACGGGGGGTCGGTCACTGTCATCACCAACCTGTCTGCAAAGGGGATTTTCATGAGTTTTTGAGCTGAGTGTTTGGGGCTGGTTGGAGGCAGCTCAGCTCAGCAGCACATCACACATCATGGACACACAATAACTGTTTTCTGGATCCACTGCACATTGTGAGGACTACCAGCACACACACACACCAGTTGTTAAAGACAGAAATCAACTGTGGAAAAATGAATGTACAAAATATTATTCAAATTACAAACTAGACAGAATTCACAAGTTTAATCTAAAACAACATCAAATCAAATCAAATCAAATCAAATCAAATTAAGCTTTATTTATATTGTGATTTTCATACAAACACAAATTGCAGTTCAAAGTGCTTTACATATAAAAACAATTAAAATAATGAATGAGCCCACCCAGCATCTCCACCCTCACCCAACCACCCGACCACCACCCAGACCGTAATCACACTCTAAAAAGAAAAGGTAAAAAAATAAAATGTAAGCGTAAAACCCAAGTAAAAGTCTTAATAAATAAATAAAACGGAATAAGATACCAGGTTAAAACTAAACAAATATATAAAATGCTATATCATATCAGTAATACGACTGTGTAAATGTCTGTTAAAAGCCAAACTGAAGAGGTGAAACATGAACATCAAAACACCTTAACTGTGAAATTTCATTTATAAAGTAAATTTTGTCAACTTTTTTCCACATAAAAAGACTATTAAAATACATAAAACATTTTGAAATACATACAGTAATTTCACAAATACATATTTTGTAGTTAATAGATTAAACAAGAAAGGATTAAACACAGATTTACTACTACTACGACACCCATTTCCTGTAAACCTTCCACCAGATGTTAGATGAGCACATGAATATTTTCCTCCTCAGTATTGATGATGTGACCGACCTGTGGCTGTCAGGTGATACTTTAAGTTGGGTGATCATGAAAGAGAAAGAGTTGTGAGGCAGTGTGAGAGTGTGAGCAGGTGCTTTGACTCAGCTGACAGGAATCTAACGTATGTCTCTGTCCATGTCACAGTGCGACCTGCATCTATTCATCGCACCGCCTCCCGAGCACGCCAGCTCTCTGTTGACAAACAGAGAAGCGACGCCAACGCTGATGACACCCGACTCAACAACATCCATTATGTTGTTGAGCGCAGTTATTTGCCTGCCAGTTTGTGATCTTTGTCATCATCCTCCAAGGCAAAAAAAAACCCTGAGAAGACAAGGACATTGTGCATTAGTTTGTTTCTGAAAGTTACAGGAAGTCCAGGTGCAGTGGTGTGGAGGTCAGGTTATACCAGGTGACTGTGGTGCGCTGGGCACACAGGAGGCGAGCAGACAGGATCACAGGCAGCCAGCTTCTTAAAATGTTAGTCATGCTGCTGTTCCATTTTCATGAGCTGTGTTGCAATCCCCAGGAAAAGGCTGCCAGCTTCACAGTCAGCTCGCACTACCAAGCACTCCACACAGCGTCTGCACTGCCAGGATTTATAGCAGAGAGCTGTATTATTTCTCTTTTCTTCACAGCTACAAAATAAGACTTTCAAGCTGGTGGTCTCTGGAGGAGCAGAAATCATTTGATCACACTTGTTGCTTCTTGTTTACTGATGCTTAAAATTGCATGGTTGCCATAAAGGGTTTCTTTAATTTATCACCATCTGAGTTTCTTCTTCATCTTGATCTTCTGATGTTCATGAAGTGTTAAAAAGTTTATGAGATTGCTCTTACACACGAGCTGCAATGAACACAAACGAGTCATAATGCAGTGATGAGCTGATGTTCAGCTGTTCGCATGTTGTCCTACGACCGTCCAGACACCAGGTGCTGTTCACTTTATGAAGGCATCACTGCCGTGCACAGTATGTGAATATCTGCCATTCCAGCGCTGCTGCTCCTGGGTTACAGTAACAGCTTCAAAGACCTTGCAGTTTGTCACAGCAGTGCAGTGTTATGGTGCTGCTGCATGTGTGCATGACTGATGAGCCACCAGATACATGAACCTCACTCAGTCGGCTGCAGTGTCGTCGTCTGTGCTGGAGCTGCTCCCCACAGCCAGTCAGGAGTTAATGATGGAGAAAGCAAGTGTGTGTTTGGAGGTGTTTTTGTCACAGAAGGTGTGTTTGGCGATTTAACACCAGATATTGTTCCTGTATAACACCCTGCAGTGAAATCTTTGGCAGCCAACTCCCCACTTATCAGGGGTATTATGTTGCTCTTCAGGGATGTTAAGTGAATGACAGCCTCTGAGTGTCTGTCCATTACATCCAACAATAACCAGAAGCCACAAAAGTGAAAGCCAGAATTAATTTACCTGTAAGTCCGGGCTCAGTGATTTAATATTATTATTATACCTTGAAACTACATTCATGTTTTCCCTGTGCTGCTGTCTGCAGGTGTGCTGCTCGACATCCAGAGGCATTACAAGGTATCAGACAGCGGCATTGGCTTGTTGCAAACAGGTAAGTCCTCCTTAATCCCATAATGACACCCGGACACATTACCTGTGTGGTGGCAGTAATTGTTGTGTAACTCTGATGTTTTTAAAAATGCACAATACAATGAAAAGAAAAGGCTGTAACCCTGAGCTGCCCCCTGATCTCTGTTAACACTGAAGTGTGAGCGACATGCCTCCCATTCTTTCTCTTTCTCTTTCTACATGCACCTAAACACATCAACACTTATTTCAAGAGAAAATGACTTGTAACTAGTGAAACTATCTGTTCATGCAGCAAGTTCATTTTACTTGACAAGAAATCCTGAAATAAGAATGTACAATGTAGAAATAAGTCGGCCCAGAGACATAAATCATTTTTAAAACAAGATAAGTTATCTAATTTAAGATCTTACATTTTAAGAAGAACTACATTGCTTCCAGTGAGCTCCATGTTTTCTACCTTACCGGGACTTGAATCTATGACCTTCCAGTTCCCAACCCAAGACGCAACCCACTGAGCCATTTCTGCACCAACAGACAGGAAGTGGACAGAAGATCCACTTTGTGTTTTGTGCAGGTCCTACATCATCAAAGGAAACACAGCACACACTTGGTTTTGCAGCTGTGATGTTTTCAAAGTGAAATAATATCAAAAAATCTTCATCATTGTCATTTCTTATAATTCTCGTTTGAAAGCAGTTCTTAGTTTTTCTTACATTTCTGGCATGTCACCCAGCATTTAGTAACAATGTCAACATGAACAAGCTTTGTTTAACATTTTAGTGCCGTACGCTTATTAGGAGATAATAAGATTCAAAAGAAAAGTGTAAAAATTAGTATTGCTGTAAGAACATCCCCGTCTGAAAATAAACAACATCATCTTGAGACTTTGTTACAATAAATTGTCATCTCTTACTTTACCTTGTTACTGGTTAAATACAGCTTGAAATTAGCTTTACACACTAACTGAGAAGAAGTGAGAAATGATTTGCTTTGGCAAAAAAAAAGCTTGATGAGACTTTTTTGCTTCTTCGACTAAAAATATTTTTTAATTTTTGGAAAAAACTTTTTAAAACGGTAAGATTTCAGTTTTTGCAATGTGAACAGCAAACACAGTACATTTATGTAACACTTTTACACCTTGGCTTAGGTCTCCAAACACTTTACAAGTGAAGTTGTGACTGGCTATTCAGTGTCTTGTTCACTTTGACACATGGGATTGAACCGACAACCTAACGATGCGTAGATGACACACTCTACCACCTGAGCCACAGTGACAGTCTGACAGTTAATGACAGCACAGTGACAGAGGAGAGCTCATTTACATAATCAGCTCACTAATGGCTGGCTTTAAATTAAACATGGTTTCTCAGAGGAAACGAAAGATAATTATGCAAAACAGAAACAGATTCTTGTTGGTGTCACCTCTTGAAGTCTAAAAGTAATGAAACTGAAACAGCCATATTTTACCTAACACCACTGGACGAGGGAGGAGGTGTGGGAGTATTTCCACACAGCAGCAGGTCAGTATAAAGGAAAACACAGCCGGGAGCCAGGCCGGCTGAATGTACCCAGAGAGTCTGAGGACTCTGGCTTAGGGCAGGGCTTCCTGCTCCACTCATGAATTCACCTTTTAGGGAGATACCTAGCAAAGCCCTCTTATTGGAGGACAGGACCCCGTCTTGTCTCTGTGTCCCCTCAGACTCATTCAAACACCAACAAACTTGCGCACAAAGTGCCTTTGAGGACAAGCAGGCAGGTCTGAGTGTGAGGTGGGGGAAGAATACAGCCCAGTGTTTTCCTCGCTTCATGTTCTCAGGCTGACTTTGGTTGAGCAGGAACAAGAAATCAGTGTTGTAATTTCAGATGGGTTGGTGAATAAACCATTTCATTTTGCTCAGTTTGACTCAAGACTTTCCTATTTTTAGATTTTGTCCTTTTTCTGTCACCAGCTGAGACTTGAAATAAATTCAGTGTGGTGTTTCTAATAACTAAAATCCACATCCTGCTCTTTGACATGCCACCTCCACAGACTGCTAATTGTATTCATGTGCATATTTTTAGCATCTGGTTTTGAGGTTGAGAAAAAGGTTGTATTAGTTTCTTCTTCCATCAGCAGGATGTCTGCATTCATGAAAACACACCGACCTGTCCAGGTGATGTTGTACTTAACAAAAAACAGGAAACTGTGAAGGGTGTTTGACTGTTAATTCTGTTTGCATTGGCTCATTATTCGGGTTATGCACACAGCCACACTGGCACAGACTCGCACACACAGTATGTTAGCCGCACAGCTGATCTGCCCTCTGCACTGTATGTGTTTGCAAGCCGACCAGGGCGATAGCAGTGCTGCTGTGTGTTTAGTTTTCCTAGCCTGTCATGGTTCAGACTCCACTTGGCCCCTGATCTCCAGGCGACCTCTCCTTCTCACACCAGCCTGAGGAATGCTGGGAGTCCAGGCCTCGAGCTGTGAGACCGGGTGAGAGCAGACGGGGAGCCTAGGTGTGAAGAAGAGGTTAGGTGGATGACGTAATCTGGATGCCAGATGGGAGGATCTCAGGGTGTGTATATATTTACAGTCGTCCCTTCTTCCGGTGTCGCCTCCGCAACTTGCTCCTCCAGAGGAAACAGCTCCGGCCTCTGTGAGCACCTGGAAGCCAGGTCCTCTTACCTCAGTGTCCTGGCAGCCTTCATCCTCCTGGGAACGTAAACTGCAGTGTAGGTGTTTTACAGGCAGCGGGTGTTGTTGTGGGCACTGAGGCTTTCTTTCATTCTCTGCTGCCAGGTCAGCCTTAACATAAACACACACACACACACACACACACATTGACCACACACTGCAGGATCCAAATCATAGAATAAGACTGAGTCACACTTACTTTGAGAACTCGAGAAAGAAATAAAATAGAAATAGAGCCAAAGAAATTTTCTTTGGCTCCTGATCTGAACTCCTGAAATGAAAAATTTCCCATATCTGTTTGCTTTTCAGAAATACGAGCCTGACAGGGCCCAGGGAGCTGCTGCAGTGTTTGCATTTGATCGCTGCCAGAGTTTTTGTTCATGAATTGTAATTTTCAACAAGCCAACAGATGTGCAGCTCTAATTTAATATTTTATTATTAGTGTAGTAAAGTCTGTTACCTTGGCAACATACTGATGATAATTTCTAAAAAAGATACAGCATTTTGGTTAATGTCTTTTGCAGTGGTGGACAGTAATGCAGTACATTTACTTGAGTACTTGTTTTTTTGGAAACTTTTACTTTCACTCCGCTACATTTCAAAGACAAATATTGTACTTTGGACTCCACTACATTCCCAGGAAGTGTGTGGTTACTTACTTTATATACAGTCTATGCTGCAATGTGTTTCAGGCAGTTTGTCCAGGTAGAGTTACCGTCTCT
Organism: Pseudochromis fuscus; assembly: GCA_900323345.1. Lineage (NCBI taxonomy): Eukaryota > Metazoa > Chordata > Actinopteri > Pseudochromidae > Pseudochromis > Pseudochromis fuscus. The sequence continues at coordinate 18,871 of OOFC01045193.1, forward strand.
CATGCACAAATTGGCAGGAAGTGACCAGCAGCAGAACTGACAGCGGAACCGAACAATAAAGAGGGAAGACAGGAAACAGCACGGTTTTGGCGTTTTTTAAATTAAAAAAAAAACACTAAACAGCATGTTAGCCTCTCGATGGGAAATTTGAAAACAAAGCAAGACCGAACAGTCACCAACAAAGTATTATGGACACTCTGCAGGAAGGAGTTTTCTTTTAAAATACCACATTAACAGGGAGCAGACGTTAGTCGGGGATTGACTCGGGCACTGAGAACAATACAGCAATGTACTGATATTAGAAAATGTACTTTTACTTTGTACTTTTGAATATTTAAGTATTTTTAAAGGCATGTACTTTAGTACTTTAACTTCAGTAACATTTTGACCAATAACTTTTATTTGTAGTTGAATAAGATCTGACCATGAGTATCAGTACTCTCACTCAAGTACTGAAGTTGAGTACTTTGTCCACCACTGGTCTCTTGCTGTGTTGCTGCATACTGGTGTGTACATGTTGAAGGACAGTCTGCACACAGCTCAGCCTCCACAGCAGAAGTTATTTCTGTTATTTAGCAACATGCTTTTCAAAAGGAGCTTACACAACACAAACCGACACAAAGTATGTGCTTATATCTGTTGTGCATGTATGTGTGCACGTGTGACATCTCAGCTGTCAGTCAGGTTAGCGTGAAGGTATGTGGTTTGAGCCTGGAGCTCTCTGGCTCCCCGTCCATCAGCAGGCGGAGATGTTCTCACCTGAACTCAGCGGACCTGTCAGAGCATCAGGACGACCTTAACTCAGCTCTGCCTCTGAAATGACAGGCTGGTGTGGTTATTGGCCCTCAGGCTTTCTGAAGTGAGTGACACTCACACACAGCTGTGAACAGCACCAGTCCCGAGGGTACAGAGGGCACAGGAGGTTAATGGAAGAGGGAGAGGGGAGAGGGGGCTCACCTGGATGGTATTACCTTTGGTTGGGGGAGTTTGGAGAGCTTTTGTTAACCAGACAGGGCAGTCTGAGAGACAGCCTTCTCCTCATGGTAACATGCTAATTGTATTTAAGTGCTTTGAGGCAAATCAGAAAAAAACTCTTAATAGGTTGAATTGTCTCCCATGATGGGAGCTGGTATAATAATCATCCTGCACTGGTTTAGCAGGGAGGTATTGGTGTCAGTCAGGCTGGGTTAACACAGAGCTGCTCACAGACTGTCTGTTCTGTGTGTGGCTGCCCACCTTGTCTGAAACACGACACCAGCACATGCACACCAACTGACACTGCCCCAGTCTTAACATGGTGTCAGTCTGCCATTCAGCCAGTATGAGAGCTGTCAGGAATGAGGACACAGGTGCTGTGTGAGACCAACGGCTCGAGCTCCACTAACACATCAGACTCAGAAAATAAAACCAGCTTTGACCCTAAACCACAAGAAGTCAGTGCTGTGCTGAGGTCAGGTGTTGTTGTTTTTATCTGTACTGTAGTTTACCGGCGTGGACGCGTGTGTAAGTTTATGGTCAGTGCCAATCAAAATGTTGAGTGGAGGTGTCTCTGATTTCCTTTTACACAGTTGAGCTGTCAGTGCTTGATCAGCTGTTTCAGCCCGTCACAGCTGCTCCTATTTTGTCTCCTGCCCTGGTTGCTGTCCCTTGGTGCCTCCTCTCTCTCTCTGTCACTCTCTCAGCAGTTTGGCAGCTGTTGTTGCCTTGTTGTCGCTCCCACTGGCACCTTATAGAAATTAGAGGAGCAGGAGACACACAGGGAAAATGGAGGGAGAAGTAAGAGCCACCTGTGACTTCTCCCCTTTGGTCATGCATGGTAGTGAGGTGTAATCTTCTCCACTATTGATTCCCAAAGCCAGGTAATTGCATTGCGATGGTGTTCGGCGGCCCCCTCTCCTCCTGCGACGAGAATAGTGCGATGACCTGATGATGCGTCGACATCGCACCGTGCGTGTGTGTGTCTCCATCTCGAGCTGTTTTTATGGGCCATGTCTCGGAGGAGGGCAGCTGCTGGGCGATGATTGGCACCCTGCTCCCCGTCCCTCTCCCCTTCACGTCCTGGTGAACAACCAATCGCACTGCAGACAATTGACTGCAAACCCAATTAGGATTTTAAAGGCAGTTAAATCAGAATGCTGTCAGCTTGTTTCCATGTGAATCTCCTATTGGATCTCTGAGCTTATTTTCAATCACTGCATACACAAAGGAGAGGTGGAAGTGTCGTGAGAGAGTTGCACAAATTTGAAAATAGATGATCAATGATCAGTACTTATGGCAACAAGATTCAGGCTGATTTTCTTGTTCTGAATGTTGATCGATCGCTTGTTGCTACAGGATGCAGCTCCACTCCTTCAGCTCTGCATGACATCCACAGATCAATTAAGAACACACACACCCTCCACGCCCTTCAGCTCACACACACACCTACTCCAGTCAAGCATCGCTCTCTCAAGGTCAAAGACAGGGCCGCTGCTCACTTGATGGTTTTCATTCATCATTAAAATTGTGGGCATATGTCTCCGCCCCAGTTTTCATATTTCATTAGTGCCAAAAACAAGGGGAGCATGCAACAACACAAACACAGGCGAGCACGGTCCTCTGTCATTACAGCTGGAGCTTGTCATTAAGTCGGCTGCTCCCGTAGTTACTGCAGGAAATGGCAGGAGAGAAAAACTCCTCGCCCTGTGCCCTGCTGGATCTCAGCTCGCTGCCATGTCACCAGCTGCAGGAAAGTATCCCTGGAAAAAAGGAACGACATGTTTTTGTTAATGCTGCAGCTTCAGTCAGGAACTGCACACAATGCATGGATCTTGCTACCTTTTGGTTTTTCCAGGAAAAAAAGCAAAGCACCTGTCTTCATTCTTGCCATATGTGTTTGCTTATATTGTGTGCGGGTAATGTGCAAAAGATGATGTTCCAGTGCATGCTTGGCAGCCGGGCTGGTATTTGTAGCAGCGTGTAATTCTCCCCAGCTGCAGCTCGCACTTTGAGCAGGTAGTAGACAGATTTGCTGCAGCTACAATGACAAGCTATCAGCTCTCAGAGGAGCTGAAAGACTGAATAAAATAAAAGGGGTTTAAGTTGGCATTACAGTAAGTACTGCTGGATGGAAGCTTCTGCAGGAATTAGCTGCTCGGTTCGACAGAAACGGTGCCGCACGGGTATTTCCCAGGCTGCATGTGGCATTTATCAAATAGCAACCAACGCATTGGTAATCTGACACCGATGAAATGTGAACGGCGGGGTTTCAGAGAGAATTAGCGGTGATCAGAAATGTGAGGAATGCAGAAATGTTTGGGGCTCCACATGAAGGGGAATCCAAGAGGCAGAGACGCACGTCTGAGTTTCAGTCAGACGCACTGGTCGGCTCTGGTGTCCTACTCAGACCAAAGTTATGTGCTCACACCCTCCACAGGCAGTCCCATTAATCATTAGAGGAAGAAACAAAGCTGCCGCTCCCACCGTAACACACACCTGACAGAAAACACAGCACAGTGGGGCCACAGTGCACTGGATGCTGCTGCTGATTGACTTTCAGTTTGCTCATGCCGCTCTGCTGTCGGGTGTTCCTCCTCTGTTTAGCTTTGTATGAATTCAACAGCATTAAATCAAGATACTAAAGTAAATGAAAGCTCTCTCCCAACCTTTGTTGCAGTGAATATTGATTTTCTCTCATTGTAATTTCTGCTGATCATATCATAGCAACAAGCAGGCAAAGTAAATGACTTCACTTCATATGGATGCACAGCAGCTTTTTATGAGACCCAGACCTGCAGTAAACAGCATTAGATTTAGCAGTGTGTTGAATATAATACACCAGAGACAGCGTAAACCCTCAGGCTGCAATCTATTACACTAATGCATGCTGGGAGGTTTTAGTGGCTGAGTTCAGTAGTAAACTTAGCATGTTGTTTTAATCTCTGTCTAATTAGAATTACACATTTTATTTTACTGTATGTGATGCTGTGACATGAATAATGCTGTTGCAGGGATGAGAGAGGTGAAGTTAACCAGTAAGACACTAATGGCGCATTTACACTGGTACCTACTCGCTTCGCTTCAGTTTTGGTGCATTTACACTGGTAAAAAAGTACCTGGAACTTGGTACCTGGTACAACTTTTCGTCCCTCATCTCCTGTGGTTCTAAAAAAAGTACCCGCTCAGGTCGGAGCAGGTACTAAAATCTTATTGGTCGGAATCGTCACTGCGTCGTTGCGTCATCACTGCGTGGCACGTAATCTGTCCCCGCAAACACGCCATTTTTAAATCCTCGGCAAACCGTGCAGACGTGTTTGAAATAACAACAAGAAGAGAAATGGCAGCTGTTAGAAATCCTGCCCCATGGACTCAGGACGAGGTGCAAACCGTTCTGTCATTAGTCACTGATGAGAAAATTCAGCAGGAGCTGGACGGAGTGGTCAGAAACGAAAGAATCGCATAAAGATGACGTCACGAATGACGGCCAGCTACACGGAGGAGGGACGATCCTCGACAATGTAAATGCAACCGAGGGGGCCGATCCTGAGC
>OOFC01045195.1:0-10510 GCA_900323345.1 Pseudochromis fuscus
GCTTATTTTGATTTCAAATTTAATCTGCAAAATCTGACATTCATGTGCAGTTGCAGTGTTTTTGTTCAACTAAAACTCTAAAATCAAAATCCGTTTTTGTGTTTTTCTGCTATTCTTGTTTCATCGTCACTATTATCACACGCTTACAACATGTAGTATATAGTAAAGCAGCTGTTTTGCCAACTTCTGATAGAGGCACTAGAGAAATTACCGTAATAACACCATATTTGGTGTAAAGTGCAACATCTCAGCTCTAAGGAACCGTTGACATTTTTCTGATTGCGCAAACCGTGACATAATTACGGTAATTTAAGCATGTTGCTAAACTTTCTAAAGGTATGCCGTTGTCTCCTGCTGTCACTTCATAAAGACGAAAACTAAGGACTTTTTCTCTATACTTTTAGTTACTTTTAGTTAGTTTTTTAAGGACACTACTACAGTTTCAGTTATTGTTGTTTTAAAAAGCTTCGTTTTTATTTTTATTTCAGTTAACGAGAATGTTTTTTCATTTCTAGTTTTTCGTTAGATTTCGTTAACGATTATAACCTTGAATCTGATGTCATTAGATCAATTCAACTCTTCTTCTCTGATCTGGAGGAACATCTGAAAATCATGACATCATTCAGGAGATATGAGACTTCAACAAGAGGAAGATTTAGGGGTGTGGTCAGTTTGATTGACAGGTCTGCTCTCCAGTGATTTACAGGTGGATTGGAGGCTCATTCACAGTGAACTCCACTATATATAAATATAGACTGATGTGAATGGCTGTCAGGTGTATTTTACGTTTCTGCACGTCCACTGTGGCGTCAGGTTTGACCCCGACTGCTTCGTCCAAACACTCTATAGTCTTCACCTCCATGGTCCTCTCCTGGGTCAGGATTACATGCCCCCTGCAGGAAAGACTCAACCTCAGGTGCAGGCGTTCAGTAACCTCAGTGTTTTATTCATGAGTGACAGGAGAGAGGGCCAGATGCTGACAGCAAGATTACAATCACTGCACTGGAGTGTGGTGGTGAAGCAGGCGTGTAAGGTAAACACGATCAAGTGAGTCTGTATCTCCGCTCTCACCAGGGGTAATCAACTCCAGGTGAGGAATGAAAGAATAAAATCTCACATACGAGAGGCTGAAATGAGCTTTCTCTGGTGGGAGGCAGGACTCACTCTGCATGATGGGGTGAGGAGTTCAGGCCAGTCGGCACCTTGAAAACACTTCTTTGAATTGCATCACCCCTCCAGGTAATGGGAAACAATATACCAATGGTGGAGGTGTTTGAATATCTCAGTGTTGATGAGTGAGAAGAGTGGGGCTCATGAGACTGACATGAACACAATCACTGCACTGGACTGCAGTGTGAAGGGGGAGCTGAGGTATAAGGTAGAGCTCGCTATTTAGCAGTCGATCTATATTCCACCCCACACAATCCTCTATACTCCTGCTTGTTATGCCTGAAAGCATAAGGTCCTGAATGCAAGAGGCTGAAATGAGCTCCCTCCATGTGGTCGATGTGTCCTCTATTCGTCGTCCTCTTTACACACCAACTGAATTTTCTGTCTTGCAGGTTCTACGTCCAGTCCACAGTTACCCGGCCCGAGCCACAACAGCGCCCCCACTGGTCCTCAAGCCTTCAGGAAGCACTTCCAGAGAGGCAAGCTGGACTGCGACAACCAGCCCCCGGATCCCGACCGTCTTTTCCAGCGTTGTTTCATGGCTACCGTCACGTCCATCAACGTCGAGGGTCCCGCATAGACTGATTTGACCAACTGCTTTTTACTTTGTATAAGTTTGCTGCCTACCTGTCACCACTGCACTGTAGTTTCCCCCACGCGAGGGTTCAGGTCGAGCTGGGTTGTAATGATTGCTTGATGCTGTTGAAGCAAACTACCAATGGGAGTATTTCACAAATGTTTTCATGAAAGAAACTGTAGCAGATTATTGTTGATGTTCACATAAATTATTCATGAGTGTTTGTCTAATGTGTCTTTTGAACAGTATCGAGACAACACAGAAGTGCTTTTGCTCATTATAATCAGCAGAGAACAAAACAGTTATTCAGAAATTACCATTATTTTCTTGCCTGTTGCATCAGTTCAAGCAAACAAGCAACTAAACAAAACCAATTACTGGCAGTGACTGTGCAGACCATTAAATATTTGTACAACGGTAAACCTGCAGGGTGCGCCGAAGATGTTTGTCGACAGGTATTGACTGCGCTGAGATGTGATACTTTTTTTTTTTTTTAGTGTTTGTTTCTCTGGAAAACCCATAGTAACCCAGAAGTTGTTAGCACCTGTTGTTTCATTTCTTGCATTTCATGTTTCCTAAACTCTGGGAACCAAAAAAAAAGTCTGGTGTTTGCTGATTGTTTTTAAAATGAGATCCACAGAGATTGGACCTGAGCGTGTTCGCTGAATGCTGAGCAACCACGTCATGGACTCAGAAATGTGTTGCTGACCCTGAGAGGCAGAATAATTTCAACAGACAACAAAACCTCTCTCTCAGGGGGGGAGTACGAGTTCACTCACATGCTGGGTTTTTCCCTCATCTGTGCCTGTTCTGTCTCATTCAGCCTTCTACTTCAAACCCTGTATAAACCCTTGTATAACGTGCAGACAAACCCGGCAGGTTGAAATGAATCCAGTGCATCTCATTGCAAATGTACGTCGTTACCTGTGTTAGACACAACAAGGGCCACTCTGCTAATTTTACACATAAACCTCAGTTTACTGCACTTACAACATCATCATGTTCTGCCCAGAGGTGGGTAGAGGAGCCAAAAATTGTACTATTTGTTACTTCAAAATAATATTATAGAAGTAAACAGTACCGTATTTTCCGGACTATTGAGCGCACAGTTTCATGTGGTCCACTCCGTCCGGGTCTGATGTGACGACGCTAAATGTATCGGCGGCACGGAGCTTGCTAGCTTGTAAAAAGCTAACGAGCTTCGTGCCGCAATACATGAGCCACACCGGTGTTTAAGTTCAAACCGTCGGAAAAAAGTAGCGGCTTATAGTCCGGAAAATACGGTAGTCATCCAAAAAATCACTCAAGTAGAAGCAAAAAAATATTCGGTGAAAAGATTACTCAAGTACTGAGCAACTGTTTGAACATAGTGTTTGATTTTTTTTTTTTTCTATTGTGTAATCAGACAAATATAAAATAATGTGTAAATTCTGGTACAGAGGTATCACCGGTGATACAGAGAGACTAGCATGAATGAATTTACTGTAATTCTTCAACCATTTTCCCTATCGACGTCATTCCAGCTGATTCCTGCTGACGTGCAGCTTTCCCTACATATTACCTACATTACGGTAATGTACAGACATTCTGCTTGTCGGCTTTCAGAATCAGCTGGAATCACGTCGCTAGCGCAAATGTCCGAGGAATTACTTTGTCTCCAGTTAAATGTTAAGGTTAAAGAGTTAATTTATTCTGTGATTAAGATTTTAACGAAAATGATTCAGCTACAAAACTACAAAACAAAATCCCTGCTTCCTCATAGGATTACCCACAATCCACCTTCTTAAAGGTACAGGCTTGTAACACAGGTAAAGTGAAGGAGTGAGATGTGGGGTGCTGGGTGGATGTTGTAGCGTTCACAGTGCCAACTAAGGGCAGGCGGCGTATCGGCAAAACTCGTAAGTTGGTGCAGTCGTAAATCAAGGTCCCACTGTACATCTGAATAAAAAGTAACGACTCGAGTGTAGCTCAGTGTAGCAGAGTAAAAGTAGCGTTTCTTCTTCACACATCTACTCAAGTAAAAGTAAAAAGTATGAAGCAGTAAAACTACTCAAAAAAGAAATTTTTTTTCAAAAAGTTACTCAAGTAAATGTAACAGAGTAAATGTAACTCATTACTACCCACCTCTGGTTCTGCCAATATTTTGCTCAACACTGTGGTTCAAGCTGAAATATCTCAACAACTATTAAACCCAACTGCTGTGACCTGGAGAGTTCTGGTAACTAGTAATAATTGTGGAGGGCTCAGTGATGCTAATCCCATAAATCTACCATGTGTGTAGTTTGTAAAGTAAAGATTCTCCTGCGAATGATCAAATTATCTTATTTTCCTGATAATTGGCATAATAGACTGTATATACAAATGGATGCAGCCACCAGGTCTTCAAGGTGAAATGCAAAAAACTGTAACACCATTGATGGCCACTAGATGCTGGCTCCAAAAAACTCCAATTAACTTCAGCCCTCAGCAAGGTTTGCATCTCTTGGTGGTTTCTAGTCTTTATGTTTCCCTTAAACCAGACAGAATAGATTTATTAGACTTATGAATAAATGAGAAAAACTACTTGTGCATTTATATAAATATTTAAAGACCAACTTGGCAGGTAATAAAGTGAACCCATCCATCTTTTATTCATGTGAAGTGCATTTCCACACATGCACTGTAGGGGGATGTTGCACTGCAGAGACCTGAGCTCCAAAAGCAAACACAGCTCTTCATGTGGAAATGAGATATCAGAGCAGAAGTCACTCTGGGTTATGCATGTGGTGGGTGTTGGCAGAGCAGCTCGAATGGCAGCAGATTGTCTCTGGCAGCTGCAGCACAGAAATCCAACTAGTTACTGTTTGCTTTTTTTAGCACCCATCGGCCAAACAGCGGGTGGCTTTACTGTTGGGCTTAAATGTCTATTTAACCCATAAGAACCAATAGTGAGGCGGATGTCATGAGCCTTTAAACGTCCACACAGCTTTATCTTTGACCTTTTATCATGTGACAGTGTCGGATCTTCAGAAATGTGTCCATTGTGGTCTGTTTTATATCCTTCATCATTTCCATTGGGTCTGGGTCCTTATGGGCAAATCAGTCTCTAAAGAAAAATCTGGATTTCTGATTTACACATGATTTTTTAAATTGTTATTGTTATTCCCATTCATGAATGAATAATGAGTCGACTGTGATTTCCCAGTGGAGTCACAACGAGACACAGCTTGCCGCTCATGCACCATCTATGTCGTGCTTTGTTGAAAGTAAAAGCTGTATCTCAGACCCGGCTGTCAGTCAGATGCTGTCGTCTGCACAGTTTGTGTTTTAATTGTTTCAAAAAAAAAGAAAAGAAAAGAGAGCCACACCTTTATGTTGTAGCTGTGCATTAGGACTGCAGAGTCCTTTTGAAGAGTATCCATGTAAACTCTTATTAATGACCTCACTGACGCCACTGTGTATGTTCACCATAGTTGTGCTTTCAGCAACATTTTTGGCAGCTCAAGTGCCTCTTACTGATAAATGTGAATTTTCCAAACTTATTAAAGTTCTGAAGACTCATGCCTGTAAAATGCCTCTTTGATGTCTAATGTTTTCGCTTTGATCTCACTGCACCTCCAGTTTGAAAGTTAGATTTTTCATGCTCACTGAGAATTTAGTTTGAAGGAGCAAAGCTGCTGGTGGAGCTGCTGACAGTGTTTCATCCTGAGTTGGATGTTTGCTTCTTTTTATTGCTCCTCCTCAGTCATGGTTCAGACATGATGATTCACACAGTCGATGTGTTTGCTGCTTCAGGTTCAGGAAACACTGACTTTAATCTACGCTGCTGTTAATTGGAGATTTCTCAGGGTGGTAACTCCACTGAACTTCTCCTCTTCTCTTCTTCACTGGTTCTCATTAGAACCAGTTTCATCACGGTGCTCAAAGGTTTTTGTGGCTGCGCTTTAGTAAACTTTACAAAGATAAGATTGTCTGGAGTGACTGTTTCCAGCTCATCACAACAAAACGTCACAAAAGTGTTAAACAAACACTGCATAAGATTCAGTATGCAAGGGATGAAGTAATGAGAGAATCCATCTGAAAATCATTTCATCATCAGGTAGATACTAAGCTTCAAAACAAGAGATTAATTCAAGCTTTAGGTCTTGTCCTCACAGATGAAAAGGATCTATTTATTTTTTGCTTTAAATAAGTTTCCTGTAGATTTGATATAGTCTCTAGAAATGTGTGTCCACACAAAAGCACTGACAACACTGTAGTAAACATGTCAGGCCTGTGAGTGGCGCTGTGACGCAGAAATACCGTATTTTACGGACTATAAGCCGCTACTTTTTCTGACGCTTTGAACCGGTGTTTCTCATGTATCCGCGGCACGAAGCTCGTTGGCTTTTTACAAGCTAGCAAGCTCCGCGCCGCCGATACATTTAGCGTCGTCACATCAGACCCGGTCAGAGTGGACCACATGAAACTATTTGAATAAATTCAATAGCGGCTTATAGACTGGTGCGCTCAATAGTCTGGAAAATACGGTACTCCAAAAATAGAGAAGAGGATGTGGAGCATAGGCATAAAACCTGTGTGAGGTAAAAAAAAAATGTAAAAACACAAGGAGGAGATGGTGGTGCATGCTGGATAAGGGAGAGATGGGGCTATGACATCATCATTTCAGCAGTGGTGTTTTGAGATTTGTTCACTCTGGGACCTGCTTTCAAAAATCATCATTTTTAGATTCTCAAAACGCCGTCTTCATCTGAAACGCTCATACGATAAAAAATGTTTTTCCTAAACTTGTCTCTGTGTGGATGGCCCGTTAGTGGCAGGGTTAGTTTGATCAATAGCTCTGGTTTCCAATGAGCGCAGCAATGAACTGCTGCTGAGGTCTGACCCGCCTCCTCACTCCTCCCTTCATATCCAAATATGGTCATTTCTGCCTCCAAACAACCAGCATGGCCACATTCAAATACCAAACTCCTCCACACACCAACAGGTGACGTCACGTTAGCTCGGTCCATTCTGTATACAGGCTATGATTGGAAGTTACGGTGGCCGCCACCTTTCTGCATATAAACTGATGATGTCACCACCTAGGACCACATGGAGGAGCCATAATGTGAGGAGACGATAAGTAGATATTTAGAAACTGGATGGAGAGTTTAGTGTGTAAAACTGCAGCCATGTAAGAGGGTTGGTTGGGGGTTGACGACATTCAAACACCAAACTCCTTCAAAATAAGAGTCCACAAATCAACAGGTGACATCACGCTAGCGTCACCCTAAAACCATCTACCTCATCAGACATCTGGGAAAGATGTTGTTTCCCTGTTTTCTGACTTTATCATGTCCACTTGTCTTTTTTTAGAATAGTTAGTCTGATCCTCCATTTATCAGATTTAGTTCCTGAAATTTCTCCCTCGCTTGTTGACCATCAACAGCAACCACTACTTCCTCTTCTTGGTCCTATAACAACATGCGTCTGGGTGATCAGATAACAAGTGGACAACCAAAACTCACTGTGTTCACACCTGCATTTAACATGCACGTCCAAACCGTCCTGCTGACCGCTCGTTCAGCTGTCACTACGGCAACGTCAGAGGCCATCCACAGTGTTCACGTAAGTCACCAGAAGAGCAGCAACATTTGGAAACAAAATGATGACAGTGGTTTGCAGATGTACTCAAAGGAGACGAAAAGCAGCCAAAGCAGCATCTTCTTAAAACCAAGTGTGAAAAGGGCTTTCTTCTTCTGTGACATGATGCTATATTTCCATCAATATCAATCCACCTCTTCTGCATTAACACCATAGGCTGTACGGAGGATACAGACACCGAGGTCGTCTGCTGGTTTGTTTTCTTTTTTTTGTTACATAATCCCATATGTGTGATTTTATACTTGTGAAGTCTTGTGTATTTTTCTACACAAAAGAAAATACTAGAAAATAATGAAATGTGTGTGTAATTGTTTCCTTCTTACAGGGTCAGGTTCAAGTGTTGAAGCACTTTGTCCACCAAGGTTACAAGATGGTGAGTAACCATGAGCCATTCACAGTGTATTATAAAGAAACATCATATTTCCTGCATGTTTTTCTGCTACTGCATTTAAACACTGATGTTTGTAAAGGATGCATGTGACAGGGGATGTTGCCAAAGGACATCACGGCAAATCTACCAGAACCAAAAGTTCCACTTTCACAATTTCAGTAAACACATTAATCACAAAAAAAATACTTGAACGGTATGAAAACTAAAAGCTTTGCAGAGTGCTTCATATTATACAATTAAGTATTAGAAATATTATTACTGGACCACCTACTCTGCAGCAGTGGAGTATGTATTCAGGTTTATACAGTCCACCACTGGTCTCATCGCTCTGAAGCAGCTGAGCCAATCACAGTGAAGCACGATGACGACAGCTGGAGAAATGAAGAAAGCCTCCGCCGGGAAATTATATTATGATCTGGATGATGCTGAGGGACTTGACCAGAACACTCAGTGTCAGGCAGAAGCAGATGCTCTGGGTTTTTAAACGAAATACAAAATTTTCAGTGACCCAGGGGACGGACGAGCCTCTGTGATGAGACGTCTTCTACAGAAACACATGGACAGTGTGACGTGAGGAATGATGCTGGTTTTGTAGTTTCTTCAGGACAAGTTGTTTATCTTGGTTTTCTGAGACAAAAGTGATGATCAAACCAGAAAGTAACAGAATAGAGAAGAACTTGATGACGTTTTAAAATCAACAGAGCACAGTTTGGCAGCTCTCACTTTGTGGGTGCAGGAGGGCGAGCCGGGTGGTGTCCAGGGTGGGTGGTGTCCTTCAAAACACAGCTGGCCTTCTTTTGGTGTCAGTCAGTGTAAAGGTCTCAGAGAGGAGGTGGTGATGAGTTGTTGACGCGCTCTGCCACCCTCACCACCCACTGCAGGTCCTTCCTGTGTGTCCTCCTGAGTCCCCACCTTTTGTTTGCCTTTTGTTTGTTAGTCACTTTTGTTGTACAGTGTACTTAGATGTTAGTTTTTATTATAGTATCTACTTTATTTTTATCTTTGATATAGATGTTAGCTTTTATTATAGTATTTACTTTATTTTTATCTCTACTATTTGTTAAATGTTTAATGTAGCAGCACTGCACCGAGTCAAATTCCTCGTTTGTGAACCTCATGAACAATGGCAATAAAACTCATTCTGATTCTGATTATGTATTTTTCTTTTCTCCTGGCTAGTTGGGATTATTTGATCCCGATAAGAATAGAAACTATCGTCTTTGTAAAGTATCGTCTTTAAACAGAAAGTGGTAATAACAATTTATTGCGCTTTAGCTACACCGAGAAGGAAGAACAGTGTCCACGAATGAAGACAACAGGGTTAGAATAGGGTCTCAATAAGGACTTTTTTTTTTACATTTATTTAAGTTTACTGCTCTTAATGTACATAATGTATTATGTAGGCTATTTAAGTCTGTGTACGTAACAGTTTTTTGAACCGGTACGTACACAGACTTAAATAGCCTACATAATAATATGTGATATAATAATATATGAAAATGAGCATGAGTGTATATATGAAGGGAAGGTGATCAGCATGACTGATGAAGTCTGTTTGAAAGTGGACAGTGGCGTAAACAACCGCTTTATGTTAAGAAAAGTAAAAAAAAAGCACAACATCTAAAATTTAATTGAATTCTGTGTGGACAGCACTTTGGCTGAACTTGCTGTCTCTCTGAGTGCTCTATAAATAAAGTCGAGATGAGTTGAGTCAAATATAACTCTAACTAATGACACCCATAGACGTGGAAAAAAAATCTAATGACTGAGTATTTCATGATTGAAAATGATCTTTTTTTAATCAGTTTTTTGGAGCCATCGGGAGTATTGCACTTTTTCACATTTCTGCGTTTGGACACATCACATCCCATAACACAGCTTCTCCAATGAGACCAGCTCTGGACTCCAGTCCCCGCCTCCTCACTCCTCCCTTCATGTCCAAATATGGTCAGTTCTGGCTACAAAAAAACAAACATGGCAACAATCAAATGACCAAACTCCATCCATCCATCGTCTATACCTGCTTATTCCACACTTGAGTCGCAGGGGTCTGCTGGAGCCTATCCCAGCTGTCATCGGGCAGGAGGTGGGGTACAACCTGGACAGGGTGCCAGCCTATCGCAGGGCTAACATATAGACAAACAACCATTCGCACTCACACCTATGGTTAATTTAGTGTGATCAATTCACCTAACAAGCATGTTTTTGGATTGTGGGAGGAAGCCGGAGTATCCGGAGAAAACCCACCATGCACAGGGAGGACATGCAAACTCCACATAGAAAGGCCCGAGCCGAGATTCGAACCCAGAACCTTCTTGCTGTGAGGCACAAGTGCTAACCACTGCACCACTGCCCATGACCAAACTCATGGCTTCAAAATGCAAGTCCACAAACCAACGGCTGATGTGACTTCCATTCAATATACATCCATGGAGAGACCACACTAACTCAGTGCACACAGGGTAACAAGACACAGGTGGGACTGGGAGGACCAGTCCGATCTGAAGTCTTTATCGGGAACGTTGCCTCAGCCCTGTCATCATCGGAGTCTATTGCCAAAATATTTCTATGGTTCGCTCTCATCATCCAATAAATACTGTTCATTTCTTTCAGTTTGATCTCTGCTTATTGACCTGATGCAGTTTCCATCCTGCAGAGTATCTCACAATGTGTGTGTCTGAAAGCTCAGTGTGTGCACCTGTGTGTAACCTTGTTTCAGCTGTACTTTACCATCAATTAGGCCAAGG
>OOFC01045198.1:0-16089 GCA_900323345.1 Pseudochromis fuscus
TTCATGACTGAACCTCCTCCATGTTTCAGTAGGGATGATGTTCATGACTGAGCCTCCTCCATGTTTCAGTAGGTATGATGTTCATGACTCAGCCTCCTCCATGTTTTAGGAGGTATGATGTTCATGACTCCTCCATGTTTCAGTAGGTATGATGTTCATGACTGCTCCTCCTCCATGTTTCAGTAGGTATGATGTTCATGACTCCTCCATGTTTCAGTAGGTATGATGTTCATGACTCCTCCATGTTTCAGTAGGTATGATGTTCATGACTGAGCCTCCTCCATGTTTCAGGAGGTATGATGTTCATGACTCCTCCATGTTTCAGTAGGTATGATGTTCATGACTCAGCCTCCTCCATGTTTCAATAGGTATGATGTTCATGTGAGCCTCCTCCATGTTTCAGTAGGTATGATGTTCATGACTCCTCCATGTTTCAGTAGGTATGATGTGGATGACTCATGACTCCTCCATGTTTCAGTAGGTATGATGTTCATGACTCCTCCATGTTTCAGTAGGTATGATGTTCATGACTCAGCCTCCTCCATGTTTCAGTAGGTATGATGTTCATGACTCCTCCATGTTTCAGTAGGTATGATGTTCATGACTCCTCCATGTTTCAGTAGGTATGATGTTCATGACTGAGCCTCCTCCATGTTTCAGGAGGTATGATGTTCATGACTCCTCCATGTTTCAGTAGGTATGATGTTCATGACTCCTCCATGTTTCAGTAGGTATGATGTTCATGACTAAGCTGACACTGTGACAGCATATTAGGGTCACTGAAAATGAAAACAACAACAGCAGCAACAACAACAACAACAAAGTTCTGGAGCTGGGGGGAGGCTAACAGAAACTCCTCTACAATCCTCTCTTTAACTACTATGTAGTAGAGTAATTAGTTGAATTTGTAGCGTACACAACAGTTTATGGTTTGTTTAATGCCGAGCTCCCACTTTCCAAAAAAATGCAAAAAAACTGCACTTCCTTCAAAGGCCACTTGAAGCTGACTCCAAAACAGAGTCATCAGAGATAGCAGCAAATTAACATGTTTACAACCTTGAAAAAAAACATTGTTGTTTATGACAATGGCTCCTGACATGGTGGATACATCAGGTAGCAACTGAACATTTTGTTTTCCAAGATGAAGTTGGAAGAAGATAAAATGGTCAGTATGAGGATGTGGAGGCAGTGCAGTGGTCAGTACCAACCAACAGTGGTCCATGGACGGAGACCCAGTGAACCAGAGACAGGGTCATGGATAGTCCAGTGTGGTCTGATCCAACAGAAGATCTACTGTAGTTCAAACTGCTGAAAGAGTTCATGTTGGTCCTGGTGGTTCAGAGTCAGAACACACAGCATCACATGAAGCTGTGCAGCCACAGACTGGTCAGAGTGTCAATGCTGACCTCTGTCCACCACTGAAACTCTATGATGGACACATGAGCATCAGAGCTGGACCATGGAGTTGTTGCACCGGGTCACCATCCTGCAGGTCTCAATGAGGATAGGCTGGATTCTGTGTGGTGGGATCTGCTCCACAGGTGTCCTCAGGTGTCCTCAGGTGTCCTCAGAGGTGGAATAGCACAGGACTGGTGCCAAACTTTGAGCTTGTTTATTTATATTGGGATGTTTCTGGTGGAGATCTTGGTTCTTGTCTTTCTACTGTGTTCTCTGTAACCCAGGGCACTGTCTACAGTTACTCGTGGGTATTTTGCAAAATGGTGGTTTTCTGGTTGTTTTCAAGCCTCATGCCTCTGGTCTATTTCGAGGAACATGACAAACAGTTCAAGGTGTTGACTCAGACTCATCCCGTCCAGCATCTGTGGGATGTCCTGGACAAACCAGTCTGATTCATAGAGGTCTCAACTCACAACTTCAGGACTTAAAAGCTTTGTACTGAATCTGGGATTCATTAATTCACATACTGTATATTTTTCAGAAACTCTTCAGAGTTACTTTGGAAAATACTTGGTTTAGATTCATCACTTTGAGCAATACATTTATTTATGTGATTTAATTTCAGGAGCTGCCAGCAGCTCTCTGGAGGGTCAGATAACAATAAGAATCTATGAAGCTACATATTTCTCAAAACTACTGATAAAACAATTTGATGATTAAATCAAATCTCTCTTGTCAATCTTATCAGCAATAAGACAAAATATGAGCAGAGATGGTTTTCATTAGCTGCTGGAAACCAGCGTCTGAGCCTGGTTTAAAAACACATCGCCTGCGTTTTAATTCATTTGCAATTCTTGTAAAAATCTGTCCGATGTGAATGTGTAATCTTTTAGATTTAGTCCTCAGATTGGAACAAAAT
Organism: Pseudochromis fuscus; assembly: GCA_900323345.1. NCBI lineage: Eukaryota > Metazoa > Chordata > Actinopteri > Pseudochromidae > Pseudochromis > Pseudochromis fuscus. The sequence goes on from OOFC01045198.1 coordinate 2,318, forward strand.
GTGTTTGGATCCAGAAAAAAACCCAAACATGACCTTGGCTTCATTATCCTGCCATGGAAATTGCTACTTGGTTCATACAAATTATTAAAAGAACTCTCAATTTTTTATTAATCTTGACAAAAAAAACTCCAAATGTTAAACCTAACCCCCTCACTTCACTTACAAAGTATTAGGATAAATCACGTGGCATAAACTTCATCTAGTTCATGCTTATTTATTACTTCTACATCCAACCTCAAAGGCCCAAACAACTGGACAGATGTTGTGCAGCAGACTGGTGGGAAACACTTAGCTCTTCAGATTAGTGCCAAGTGTCATTGAGAGCTGTCCACGAAAAAGAAAATTATGTTTGAAAGTAAGAAAAAGGAGAGTGCAGACTCCCAGTACGAAGCCAGCACTTCTCCTCACACAGCAGCAGCATTGTTCAGAGCCCCTGTATTATCCCACGGATACAGAGCCCACACGCATTTGTGTAATCATGACATTGCGCAAATAGACAAACTTCCAGCTGAATAAACCACAGGAAGTATCACAGCTCCTAATGGGCTGCCGTCAGTATCTGTCTATTTTCTGCTGTAATTAACTCTCTTCCCGTAAGCTACATGAATGTTGCCATCACAACATGACCTACAACAAACAAGGACTAATGCAGTCCACTACAAATGTAGCAGACAGCAGCAGTAAAGCGTCACCTGTTGAGCTCCCTCTGAAGATCCTGCATGTAGTGGTGACACTGGGCGTAGTAGGTGGCCTGAGCCTCCGCAAAGTCCTGCAAACAACGCAGGTGGTTGAGCTGAGGGGAGAAGCAGAAGGAGAGATTATATACCAGCAGCCAAAGGTTTTCAGATGGTGCTGCTGTTCTAACTCCAGCCAGAGTGTGGCGCTCTGCTGACAGCACATCACGAGTCTCATATACAACATATAACTACAGCGCAGAAGAGGAGTTCACAAACGTTCATCTTTAGTTTGCTCTTCAACAGAACAGGAACGTTTTGATAAATTAACTTTATTCCCCCTCTGTCTGATTTTAATGAGAATCATCCATTCTCATCCATTCATTCTGGGTATGACCTTTGAACCTGAGGTCACTGCTCATTGTGTATGAGCCTGGACTTCAGTGCTGCTCTCACTGGAGACCAGGCTTGTTGATCCTGGTACCACACCCCTAAATATCCCCCTGACCACAGACAACAAGAATTAACTTCTGCTCATGACATCAGAAAGACAAATAAATTAAAGTCAGTTGGAGTTTTTTCTAGAGCAGCATCTAGTGGCTGTCAGGTGTATTACACTTTTTCACACTTGTGTATTGGCCTCATTTTTGAGCCCCACACGCTTCGTCCATTTCTAGTCTAAGAGATGGACACTGTAACTTGGAGGTCTATGAAGGTTCTAGCTTCAGGAGTCTCAAGTGGTCACTGGAGGAACTACAGTTTTATGCACTGATGCTTGACTGTGGAGGTCTCCTCTCGGTATTCAGCTTCAAATGGAGTTTATCATCTGGCCTCTCACCGTCATGGACTGAGCCTTGATCAGACGGACTCAGGCCCCCGAGTGACACCGGTCAAGCACTCGTCCATACGCCACATTTCCAGCACCAGACAGGGACTCGGTGCTGGACTCTTCCCTCTTCACTTGCTGCTACTGAGGGAAACCTTGTTTGTTTCCCTTCCTCCACTTACTAATACACTTCAATTCAGCATCTGATCTGTGGGTGTGGGCGTCTGTAAAGGTGGACGTTTCAACACCGAGGTCTGAGCCTTTAGTGGTCACTGGAGGAACTGCAGGTTTTTTCCACCTGCATGTTGGCCGCCTGAGACGCCTGCTCAGGCTCAACCCTCAATTTTATTTAGTCCATTTAACCAAACTGCAGTAGTAAATATCCCAACATGTACTGACAACTGTGCTTTGTTCTCAGAAATTACCAACCTACAATCTCAGAGGATATTATTTTACTCCATGTGTTTCCTTCCTTTCCTTATTGTACAAAAATCATCACTGAAGTATTGTTTTCATTAATGTCTGCTGGAAGATTGTTTTCACCTATTGTGGAGTTCTGTAGACAAGTTAAGCAGCGACAACTTTCCCTGTTACTCATGCTGCCGGTTTCCTCCACACCCGGATCCCGGCCCAGGACGTCTGGTGACTTACATGTGTGCTGCTGATTCCTTCCAGCAGCAGTCTGGTGACCTCAGCCTGGCGATCAAACTCGGTCTGAGCAACCCGAAGCTCGTGCTCTGCCTGTTAGAGGAAATGCAGAGGGAGGAGGTGTTAATGGGCAGCGCACAAACACAGCCAGGAGAACACACAGTCCAACAGTGAAGGTACTCACTTTGTCCACTTCCTCACTGAGGAGCTGTGAGAAGCAGCATGAGAACAGACAGGAAATAAACAGTGAGGAACCTTTCTCACACTCTCATGATGTTGACAATATAAACAGCTGTGACCTATATCTGTGACTTTATCAGACTGAAACCAGGAAGCTAAAGGTGAACACCCAGTGATGGACCAGGGGGGTCAATATGTTTCTGCTAAATGCTTTTTTTATTCTATTTGTGTGTAATTATAATATTAACAATGTTCTGATGGTCTGTCATTCCTGTCCTGAGGTCATCAGTGGCCATGTTTTATAATCCAGTATTTATTTGAGTCACACAGTGCAGCCCACAGTTTTTAAATAATTTTACTTTTAATAGTTTGACTGGAAATTGTCTCAGTGAATGAACTGATCTGCTGCTGTGACCCCTCTTGGTTTGTGTGATCTACTGACTGTTAAAAAAAAAGTGTGAAAAGTGCAACACCGCCCACGACCACTAGATGCTGACTCCAAAAAAACTCTGGCTCCAATTCAAAAATGGTCATTTTCAATCCATTTCAACACATTTTCCCACAAGTCATTGTGATGTGGTTGGATAAAGTCAGCTCTTCTTCTCAGTGCTCGGGTGGTCCATCTGAAAATCATTTATCAATAAGGAGATATGAGGCTGAGAGGAAGGGGAGGATTCATCAGAAGAATCTTGATGTAATGACTAAACATTGCTGCTGCCGTTTTACTCTTTCACACTGTGTAACTGTGTCCAGCTGTGTCTGTGGGGGGTCACAGCTGGAGCTCGACTTCATTTTGAAGTGGCCTGTGATCTGCGTCTGTTCTAACCTTTGTGTTATGATGTTAAATTAGCCAAATATTTAGTTGGAAATATAATCACTGACTTTTATAACCATAACTTACTCATGGGAGGAAAATAATCATAAAAAGAAAGTTGCCTACTTGACCCTAAATGTACTGTGACTGTGACTGTGACGTGTTCATGCCTGAAGGCTGCTGCTGTTGGCCTCAGCCTGAACTCCACACCACCTCTGCTCTACACTCTACACATGTTGATGATCAGAGAGAGTGTGGTGCAGCGCCCTCTGTCTTCAACATGAGGGATTGTTTAAAAGGGAGACTGTAGAAACCTTACGTCAGGGGAGGGGAATCCTGGTCCTCCAGAGCCCTTTCAATCAGGTGTGTTGGAAGAGGGAAACATCTCAACATGCAGGGTAGGGGCTCTTGAGGACCAGGATGGAGCACCCCTGGCTTACATAATGAATAACATGTTGTATTCAAGTTTCTCCCAGTCTGCTGGTTCATCTCAGGCCAGGTACATAAAGTCAGAAAATAGTAGGAAATCTCTCAATAACTACTGGCGCATTTACTACTCGCTTCACTTCGGTTTTGGCGCATTCACACTGGCAACAAAGTACCTGGAAGTTGGTACCTGGTACAACTTTTCATACCTCCTCTCCTGTGGTTCCAAAAAACGTACCCGGTCGGAGCAGGTACTAAAATCTCATTGGTCGGAAGTGATGACGCACTGTGTCGCTGCGTCATCACTGCGCGGCACGTAATCTGTCCCTGCAAACATGCCATTTTTAAATCTTTGTCAACCCGTGCAGACGTGTTTGAAATCACAAGAAGAAGAAGAGAAATGGCATCTGTTAGAAATCCTGCCCCATGGACTCGGGACGAGGTGCAAACCTTTCTGTCATTAGTCGCCGATGAGAAAACTCAGCAGGAGCTGGACGGGGCGGTCAGAAAGGAAAGAATCGCATAAAAGATGACGTCACGAATGACGGCCAGCAACACGGAGGAGGGACTATCCTCAGCAATGTAAATGCAACCGAGGGGGCGATCCCGAGCGATCCGAGGTGAAGCGAAGTGAGTAGGTACCAGTGTATATGCCCCATATGTGTGTACTAATACTTCATTCAATCCAAAACACAAAAACCTGCTCAGGAAGAAATCTAAACTTAGGGAAACAGGGAATAAACTGCAGAGTGAGGCCTGATCAGGGAGAAACCAACACACTAGAATAAAATCACTGGACACTGACTGGAGCTGCTTCTCTACTAATAAAGGACGAGGGTCTAGTCCTAATATTCACACAACCTTCCTCTGCTGGGCGTCCACAGGGTCAGCCTCCACCTCCCAGCTCTCCCAGCCACTCTGCAGCTGGTTCAGTTACACACACACAAACTGAACGTCATCAAAGCTGTTTGACAGCAGCATAATCACAACACACACAAAGCACATGAGTCACTGGACATGCCCCGAGTGTGAGCTCCTAGTTAAATCTGCTGCAACTGTGGGTTAACTTGAGGTCGAACAATATCCCACATCATGTCACTTTCATAGCTCCTGAAAGCTCCAGTCTGTCAGCACAGGTGATTTTATGAAGCCAGCACTAAATAAACAGCCTGCTGTAATTCTCAGTAAAAGGTGTTACATCCTTTCAACACAGAAGAGGGTGAGGCAGAGGAAGTCCTGTACAACCTAATGCATCAGGGCCGGTCTAGTCCTGCAGACTTCACGGTGCTGAATGTAACAAGAAACCATGAAGGATGATCAATGATGCACATTTAGGTGACTTCTGAAAACCACATGTTCAGCTTAGCAACATTTTTAATATCTTAGACAACACTAAATATTATCTTAATAGTGCTAAATACTTTCAAGTATCTTTAATTTGTTGTATTGCTACTTGGCAGTTCAGCAGTGTGATGTGTGATCACTTCCTGCTGTGTTTTGAATAGGAAACAATACAGATCCTGTAAACATGATTCACAGACTGTCCTAATAAAGAGAGCAGCGTACGTGATGAAGCACACTGTCAGCATCTCTGTGCGGTGCTGCTGTGATTCACTCCTGTGGGCAGAAGTTGACTGTAAACGTTTAGTGAGGTGCAGCCCGGAGGTTTGACTCCTACACAGATCAGGTGCTAGACTCAGTGTGCAGCTAAAACTGTGGCTTATTTTAAAGTGTTAAGGTTTTTATAAAATCCAGCGCTTCAAACAACAGTAACAAACGTTAACATGCTCAAACATGCTTGTGTCAGAGGTAAAATCCTTTTAGTACAAATTTCATGCAACAAGCACGGCTATCAGAGATTACAAGGCATGCCGGGCTCATTTCAGCATTAGATATTCAGCCTGGTCACATGTATCATACTCAAACATAACATCATTCAAAATCTATTTTCCAGCTGTGCACGTACAGTTTAGCTCCTGTAATGTTGTGGTTGATTGGTTATTAAAAAATTACCAATATGCTCAAAGAGTAACGAGGGAGAAAACTTTGCTTGGTGTGTGGTGTGAACACAGTTTGTACTCGGTGATTTCACGCTGTGTAAGAAATCTAACAATATATCTGAAAGTAAAAACTAATCACTGGAAAACACAGAGCTGCTGAAATGTAGCTTTCACTGTCCAGTGTAATGTGAAACCTGAACAGCATCCACCATCCTGGTCAGTAAAAGTACAAGCTGTGGCTTTAGCATGTCAGTGTAGCTACTTGTTTGTCTTACCGCTGATGCACTGGCAGAAAGAACATAATTTCGAGGCCTTGTCTCCTGAAAATCAGGTGCAGCCTACAGACAGGAGCAGGAGGAGGAAACACATGTTGGCACAGTCATGCAGTTGCAAACGTTAAGCAATCATTAAAAAAAAAAAGTTAGCCAAAAGCAGCATCCCAGCATAAAGAAAACACAGCAACACCAGTGCACATCATTGAGAACAAAGCAGCGTTAACAACGTTTAAACAGTGCTTCAGTCTAATCTTCATGAGGGAGGAGACATGCAAACTCCAGAAAAGCTGGTGACCAGCAGTTCACCATCACTGTGAATTATTCATGGATTTCTTTAAATGGTTGGAGTCAGATGACAGTCTTCTGCTCCCTCTGATGGTTGCATGTATTTCACATCAAAGTAAACCTTTAGTCGCTCGTTTCTCTAATGTATTTAAGTTTTGATTAAATGTAGAAATGTACAAAGTGCAGTTTGAAGCAGCACCGCTGTCCTGCACTGGAAGTCCAGCCTCGCTGTGGAGACATCGCCCCCTGCTGGCTGTCACTCAGAGCACAGGTCTGTGCCAACTTCAGGGTTAACTGTTCCTCTGGGATCACAAAGCTGGTTCAGATGGATCACCATGACAACCTGGACTGCAGGTCTAACCTAATGGTCCAGTGCATAGGAAAAACTGAGGTCTTAACCCGATCATATCATAAAGAGCAGTGCAGACATATTCAAGTAATACATGAAGAAATGTACACAGCTGTGTTTTCAGTAACAGACTAACACAGTTTACTGGGCTCAGGAGAAATGAGGTCCCTTTGTTACTATGAAACCATTTTAGATCCTGTCGTTTCTCTTCATGATGCAACCAGTCCAAGAACACTGATGATCTGTGCTGTTTGTATCTCTGCTGGGTTTTTAAAAATACAAAGTCACCACACTGAAGATAAGAGAAAAATAAACTCTTCACATTCACTTTTTGACTCCGTCTTCACACATGTTTCTTTTAAAAACCCAGCAGTATAACGGTGCATTTACTAATGTGCTGCTCCACCTGCAGAGGTGTGATCTTATCGATATGATCAGATTATTTCACTAAATTGGAGCTTCTTCTGTCTAACTCAGTGAGTTTGTGGACAACAGGTGTGTTGTTTATCTAATATATTTAACATAGTGTTGTTAAATGATTACAATTTTTAATCAGATTAATCACAGAGTTGCTGTGGATTAATTTCGATTAATCACGATTAAATATCACTACGTCGTAATTTAGCATGAGGGTGGTTTGTTGGAAGCTGGGTGATGTGTTAGCTGAAGTGCTAGCAGTATGTGCTAATGTGTGCTTTGTGTTAATGTTGTGTTTTTTACGCTGAAAGTGCTTCAGTGAAAATAAAACTTCCTGCAGTTTGTCAGTCACTATTCTGTCTTGATTTGTTTATCCTCAGATTTCCTACGGAGAGGACCAACGTGCTGTTTAGCATCGTCCATTTCTATTGGTTGGTTCTGCTTCCTGTCACCACAGGATTAACCATCTATTGGTGGAGGTGTGATGACAACTCCACTTGGACAAACTGCCTGAAATGTGTTGCAAGAGACGTTCAGAGTCATTCTGTGCTGCAGATGGATTAATTGCATTAAAATTATTAATCAGATTAATCAAGATGATGGATTAATCCGTGTTAATTAATTAATTTTGACAAACCCAATTTAACATACAACTCAGTCTGTAAGAACTCACACAGCAGTAACACATGAATTCATTTCTGGCCACCAGGGGGCAGAAAGACACCAGTTTAACTGACAGCTATACAATCACCATCAGACTGACATCAGAGAGTTTTTTTCTTGTATTGATGAATATTGATGAATATTTGTTGGATGTGTAGCTGTGTGCAAGCACCTGTAACTTTCTCAGGTCCACGTTCTCATGTCTCTCTGCTGCCCTCAAGTGGCCACAAACAAACAATGCATGCTGCTCAAAGATTAAACAGTAGATGTTACAGTGCCACCACCTGGCTGATCAGTGGGAGAACTGTCGGTCATGTGGTTGAAGACTTTCAGCTTGTTTGGGTTTGGCTGTGGTCAGTCTGACAGTTACTGTGATCCTAAAACTGCAGTAACAACAACCAGTACAGCGAAGTAAAAGTTCATCTCACCGCTGCCTTGGCTTCTGCCTGCTTGGCTTTTTTCAGGCGGGCTTTGCAGATGTCAAGATCGAGCCGTCGATTCTCCAGAAGACGCTTTTCTTTCTGCACAAGACCACAGGGACCAATCAGAAACAGGGATCTGCTGTAAGGAACAACCCTCCCAGCACAGCACAAAACACACTGCAGAGGTGTCGCTGAGGTCGAGGTCAACGTGAAGAAACAACGGCCAGATCCCAAAGACAGGCCAGGGGGAAAAGTAAACATATAGTGTGTCTGCAAATATTTCACAATAAAAGTCCTGTAAAGAAATGAAGTTTGTTACATGTAGTGCTGAGTTTCTGTTATGAAATGAAGTAGAACTAGAGGCCTTCTACCTTCTGCAGTCAGGTAACTATCTCCCTGGCCACTACTGAAGGATCTATTGTGAATGACTCAGCTGGACTCACTGATATAGTCCTCCAGTCGCCCTCCAGGAAGTTGCGTAGAGGTGAGAGGAAAGTGGCGGCTGAGGTTTGGAGGAACTCCCGCTCGGCTCCTCCCAGTCTCTTCTGGTACTCTCCTACTGTGATCAGGGTGCTGCCTGCAAATGGTACCACACACACACACATGCAGTGTGATTTACATTTGAGAACACACTCACACACACACTCACACACACGTAAATACAAGATTAAAAGTTATGCCTGTTATACTTGGTGGACCTGCTGTGTTATCGTCAGCTACAGTAGAAACACTGTTCATTCAGCCGTCAGCAAAACAAAGACAAACTGCTGTTGTTGCTCCGTGTCAGTGAACTTTAAAAATAAACAGTGTTGTGTGTTTCAGCTGCCCCCAAGTGGCTAAACATGGTCAATTATTGCAACTTTAAGATTTCAGACTTTCTGGATTTGGCTGCATCAGGTGGTAACTACAGTGGACACTTCAATAACACACATCTCAGAGTTGTGTTCGACATCACAACAAGGTCCAACACAAGAGGAGCAGCAGGTTCATTCAAAGGACAAAATGTACAGAAGACAGAAAACAGCATCACAGCTTAACCCTGCAAAATGTTCAATTCTGTGCAACCATCTTTTACCTCATACAACATGTGCACAAGCAGCAGAGTGTTAATATCATTTACACTGCTCGACTATTTCATAGCTGTTGCTGTTAGAAAACCAGCAGCTTGAGAGGAGCAGCCTATGGTCCTTCATTATTACAGAGCAACAACAAGCTCTCAGTGTCATTACCTGCAGCAGTATCAGTTTCAGTAACGGCTCCACTCACCGTATGGCGTCTCTGAACCGAACTCGCTGGCAGCGTCCAGCATGTACTGACCCAGCAGCTCTGCGTTGGTCGTCCTGGAAGGAGCCTTCTTGTCCAGCTTGTCATAGATGAACTCATTTATCCGAGCACCTGAGCAGCAGGCGATACAGAGACTGTTGTCACACCACACACCACAGGTTTAAACAAAACAATTCATTTAGAAAAATATATATATGTATTTGTAATAAGACTTTTATATGTTGTGAGAATGACAGAGTGAACACTAATAAAGATCCAGCTCATTTATTTACATCGGACAACAACATCCACCCAACACTGTTTTTGAATGTATGTAGCAGCAGATTAATGCACCACAGTGTGTGCTGAGGTGCTCGGGGAGGATGGTGGAGGCTCATCTGTGCTTAGGGCTGAACAATGACTGCACTTCACTGAACAATAGAAAGAGATGGTGGATTTGATTAAATGCAAAAAAAACAAACTGAGTCTAAATCACTGGATTTTTTTTTTTTTTTTTTTAATCTAATACAGAAAATCACCATCTTTCTTTAACAAAGAGCTGCAGCTGGATACACAGAAGTATTTACAGTTTTATAATGAGAGAAGACCACATTTGGTCAGTCGGTTTTTACATCTAGTGCAGCTAATGCATGGAATACAATCCCACAAAACATAAGAGAGTCCATTTCATACAGTTCATTCAAAAAAAAATCTAAAAAACTGGCTAATCGACAACCAAACGTGTCAGCACTAATCACATGAGCCTGGTTTTTAAGTTGGTTGACTTGTTTTAAGACAATGCATCTTAAATATCAAATATCCAAGTATCATATCTTATTTCAAGAAATCTTACCAAGGAAATATTCACTTGTTCTATTGGCAGATTTTTTCACTTATGTCAAGGTAAAAGTACTTTGACATAAGTGAAAACATTTGATATTTAAGATGCATCGTCTTAAAACAAGTCCCTCCATCTTGATGAAATGTTACTTGTAAAGTGAATTATCTTAAATCAAGTGGGATGAGACATTTTGACTAAAAAGTAAGACTAATAAACTTGGTAAGATTTTTCGTTTTTGCAGTGTAGCTGTAATGCTGCAGGTTAAATGTAGAGACACTGAAGTTGCAGGAGACAGGATTAGACAGAGTGAGCTGGTTTACAGTCTTTATGCTAGGCTAAGCTAAGCTAAGTAGCAGCTAACCAGGATCTTTACAGCAACACTGCTCTGAAGACAGGTGGTCCCTGTGAGTAATAAATAATGGGAGGTCCCTCAGAGTGGGAAACGTGTACATGGCAAAGGTTTCTGGATCTTGGGCATCTCCAAAGATTAAAAAAAAGTACTTTAAACAAAATAACTTTTCTTGTATCTTTTGTTTTTGTGGTTCAATATCAGCTGTTTTACATTGTGGGCATCAGAAGAAACCATCTGAGATGTTTTCTATCACCTTGGTGGACCTCACAGGGGGGTCACAGAGACCAGACCAGTGGTTCCCAGTTTCTTTGATCTAACAATGTGGGATACAAAGCAGAGTATACTGGTGGATGTAGCTTTGGTCCACTGTGAGGCTACACTGGCTGTAACCAATTAAACAAGTGCTGGTGAGCGTCCTGTGTGGAGGGTCATTAGAAATTCAACACTTGTTTGCATGGACACAGTCCAGCTCCACACACTGTACAGCAGACTGTGGCCTGGACTCTGTGTTCATTAAACTGCAGATCATCTGTCAGTGATGTGGAGGAGGCTGCGGTACAGAGACTTACCAGTGTGGTCAACTGAAGCATGGAGGGTCAAAAAATAAACAAAGGTCAAGAGTTAGACATTACCATCACCATGCACCTCCACAAAAACTGAAGTCTTTAGATGGTTTCTGTTCCTGTGTACTGGAGCAGAACATGATAAAACACAACAAAAACTACATGTTCAAAATGTTACAAGTTAGTTTAAGTTGCTGCACAGGAAACAGCTTCTGAGCAAAGTTATACAAACATTTCTCAGCACATGATGAAGAGACAGGTCTGATCATATGTCCCAGTCCCAGGTGTGACTTCATATGTACTCAGCATTGTCTGAGACACATGTGGGGCCTTCACCTGAAGAACTTACTTGGGTTGGGCTGCAGGAGCACCTCTGTTTGTCGTAGCATCTTTTCAGTCCAGTTCTTGGTGCCGTCGGCCCGAGTGATCAGGTTCTCCAGGTGAGGATCCAGCTCAGTCTTCTCGGCCTGGCCCAGCTTCTCCTCTGTGAACTAACAATACACAGTGCAACAAGTGAAACAACAGGTACTCACACTGTCATGAACTTTCCTCTAAACATGTATGGTTACCAGAAGACAGACCACAGTGAGGTGGAGGTGTGGGTGTAGCTGTGCTGAGTCCTGAATGATAAACACCTCACAAGGTTTTCTATCTCAGAAAAGTTGCAGTCAAGTTGGTGTAACCATGTGGACGGGGCCCTTTTCAAACACCTGGTCTTCAGTTTCACCATCAAACACTTAATTTGTAAAATGTAGTTCGTCAGAAATCTAATATCTATTATTCCAGCCTTAGTGAAGATGCTACACATCTATTAGTATCATAGTCTGTGTGATGGACAAAGCTAATGTGAAGTCACCGTTTGGTTTGTGGATTCTTTGAACCTTTTGGACATTTTGAAATGAGGAGTTTGGTATTTAAACGTGGCCATGTTGGTTTTTTGGAGCCAGAAGTGACCATATTTGGATATGAAGGGAGGAGTGAGGAGGCGGGTCTGACCTTTGAACCTGAGGTCACTGTCCAATGAATATGAGACTGGAGTTTCCTTCACATCGTTAACCAGACTAACCACGCCCCTAACTCCTCCCCTAACTCCTCCCCTAACTCCTCCCCTTCTCTCAGCCTAATCAATGATTTTCAGATGGACCTGATCACTGAGAAGAAGAGTTGACTTTCTAATGACATCAGAATGACTTGTGGAAAAACTGTATTGACTGAATATTTCAGGATTGAAAATGAGGATTTTTGAAATGCAGTCAGTTGGAGCAGCACCTAGTGTCTGTCGGTGGTGTTGCACTTTTTCACAGAGCTACATTAGCATCTCCTCTGAGACCCGGTTGCTGTGTCCAGATTTTCTACAGTGATGATTGTATGCAAGCAAAGATATGGTTTTGACTGTATTTCTGCAGACTCTGTGAAGTCAGGAATATATCAGCATGACAGCACAAGAGAACAAGTGAATCCTGAGAATTTGTTGTAGAAAGTGATGAGTAAGCGCATTTGTATTTTAATCCTCAAATCAATCCTAACCTACCATTTACTGTGGACAACTGTAATGCTAATGCATGTTTATGTAAGTCAGTCTTCTCAAAACATGTACTGTGTGAAAAGTTACCACCACTTCTACTGACGGCAAAACTTTGATAACTGAAGCCAAAACACACCATCTGTGGTCGGAGGCAGGCTCTCAGCTTCACTAGCTGCCAGGTCTGAGTGACAGACGTCAGCCAGCTGGACGTTAAAGGCAGACGGACGGCTGAGGACTTCACCATCACTGCCACATAACAGCAGGCAGACACTGTGACTGACAGCAGCTTCAGGGGTGACATCAAGTGACTTTCTTAGTTCTTTAAAAGACTGAACTCTGATGGACTACAGGACACACACTGGTCTGTTGTGGACTGGATTCCCAGACTCCACCCCAGACCCTCGGGAACCCAGAACACATCAGGTTCACTGTGTTTTAATTCATTTGTGTGAATTTAATTAACCTTTAACCCCTCCTTTCATAATAGTTATCCAGGTGATATAAAGAGCACTGTGGCAGTAACAGTGCGAAATCCCAAAATCCTTGATGCTCAAGTTATTGTCATCCACCAAAATCTGCTCATTTCGTTTGGTAGATAATCACACATTTGTTTGTAGGCTTCAGCTGAAATAAGGAACTTAAGGTAAATCCTTCACTGTAGGAGCCTCATGTCAAAACTGCCGCCCAGCAGCAGTGAAATATTTTGGGGGATCAACTGGCAGAAATAAAAAGTATTATCATTACCTATGTTTTTATTATTAGTATGTGATCATCAGAAAATAAAACTGCTGTGTTTGTGTTAAACTAGAATGAGGACATTATATCTACATAGAGCAGGTCTTCTTTCACTCATATGTCAAAACTAACAAATACAAAAATTAAAATAAAATACCAACACACTGCTCCTACAAAAAGCAAGAAAATATGTAAACATGAAAGGATTCCTGTGGACACAGACCCAGGAGTACTATAGTACAGTTTAGCACAGTACGGCACAGCACAGCATGGCACAATACAGTACAGTGCAGTAAGGTATAGTATAGTATAATATAGTATAGTACATAACGGTACAGTACAGTATAATACAGTATAAAAGTTTAGTACAGTATCCTACAGTATATTATAATATAATATAATATAGTATAGTTCAGTATAGTACAGCACAGAAGAGTACAGTATAGTAGAGTGTAGTATCATAAAGTAAAGTATTGTATAGTATAGTACTGTAAAGTATAGTATAGTACAGTAT
>OOFC01045199.1:0-11213 GCA_900323345.1 Pseudochromis fuscus
GCAGTAACCCATCCCATGTTTGTTGTTTCTGATTCTGTCACATCCATAAGTATTGATAATTGTAAATGAGTGAAATTATTCTGTAAGAAAAAAAAAATAAAGAAAAAGACCTAGGAAGCAATCTACAGAAGCCCTAAAAGGACGTAGTTAACTATATTTATTTTCTCCGTTTTCCCACGATAACAAGATCATTTCAGTGGTTTTCTCGAGATCTCTTGTTATTTTTCTCGGTATAACGAGAAAATAAAGTTTGGGTTTTTTTGCAGCAGCGTTGTCCGGCTAAAGACAGTAATCAGACTTTTGTTTTGATTTCTAGATCACCAGAAAATTATCTTGTTATCTCGAGAAAACAAACTTCGTTATTTCCCCAAGATTGTAGGATAAATTATCTTGTTATCTCAAGAAAACGACCTTAGTTTTCTTGTGATAATGAGATAATTTTCTGGTGATATAGAAATCAAAACAAAAGTCTGATGACTGTCTTTAGCCGGACAATGCTGCTGCTGCAAAAAACCCAAACTTTATTTTCTCGTTATACCGAGAAAAATAACTAGAGATCTTGACAAAACTACTGAAATTATCTCGTTATCACGGGAAAACGGAAAAAATAAAAATATAGTTAACTACGTCTTTTTAGGGCTTCTGTAGAACTCAACCTCTTCCAAGGTATAATCCAGCTGTACTGAAGCTATAGACTGAACACTGTTGCCCCCTTGTGGTGAAAAAGCAACATTATCTTGTTAAACATCGGACATTTTAGGGTTATTTTTAGACAAGATCCCATCCTCTGATCTTAGATTTGAACACTTTTTCAACAAAAATAATATTTCAAACAAGCAGACTGACGAGGAAATGCATAACCTCCCTGGCAGATATAATAATAAAACTGTTCTTTCACATCGTCGTACATTTTAACAATCACCAGAAAATTATCTTGTTATCTCGAGAAAACGACCTGTTTTCTCGTGATAACAAGATAATTTTCTGGTGATCTAGAAATCAAAATAAAAGTCTGATGACTGTCTTTAGCCGGACAACGCTGCTGCAAAAAAACCCCAAACTTTATTTTCTCGTTATACTGAGAAAAATAACTAGAGATCTCGAGAAAACTACTGAAATTATCTCGTTATTACGGGAAAATGGAGAAAATAAAAATATAGTTAACCACGTCCTTTAAGGGCTTCTGCAGCACTCAACCTCTTCCATAGTATAATCCAGCTGTACTGATGCTATAGACTGAACACTGTTGCCCCCTTGTGGTGAAAAAGCAACATTATCTTGTTAAACATCGGACATTTTAGGGTTATTTTTATCCCATCCTCTGATCTTAGATTTGAACATTTTTTCAATAAAAATACTGTTTCAAACAAGCAGACTGACGAGGAAATGCATAACCTCCGTGGCAGATATAATAATAATAAAACTGTTCTTTCACATCGTCGTACATTTTAACAATCATGATTCACAACTCCATTCAGATTTTTTCTCTTCTCTCTCCAGTAAAATTCATCTTCTTATCCCTACATTTTAATGGGCCCACCAACTTTTCCAGGCTCTTTGTAAATGTTGCAGAACAAAAGAGAAGAGTCCAACTACAAGTACCAGACTGAAGACTCTTTCCTGTCGCTGAGAGAAGTCACAAGCATTTTCTCCTATTAACAACAAGTGACACTAACACAACCTGATAGGCAAGGGAAATTACAGCAGCATGGTGGTGAGAGACGGCGTCTAATCTTTCCCTCTCTCCCCGAGTTTTTGTACTCCGACTATTGGTTTTGGGAGATAAACACTTTCACCGCTTTTAAGAATCCCTTAGTCACATCTGAGAGTGAGTTGTGGGGGCTATTCGGATGGATGCAGCATGACACTTCAGGCTTGTAGCTGTCCACTGGGTTTATTAGGTCTGCCCCTTAGAAGAGAGATTTGAAAGGAGTGCCACTGAAGTGATCGCGTGTGACACATCAAGCAACAAACCCTTCACTGAGCTTTTTCTTAAAACTGTCCCCTGGTCTAAAGGAGACATCAGCGATATGAAGTGGATATTGTATGTGCTTGTGTGTGTGTGTGTGTGTGGATGCATTTCTGTCTTTGTGAGTGTGCATAAGGGGATGACAGCAGGCAGCACTGATTACAGTGCCTTCAAGAGCTAAAATTGCTCCGTGATTCACGGGCTGTGACAGCAATCTCTTTTTCAAACTTTGAGACTTGTTTTCAGCCGCATATGAATATTCAATGAGATCCAGGAGTGCACACACTGATTATGCAAATAGGAGTTCACAGTCAGTCTTCGGCTATACGTTCGTGTCAATAATGCAAACTTTGATTTCAGGATCATTATCGCTAAATGGTCCTCGAGGGCGTGTTTTCATTGTCGAGAAATAATCAAGTAAAAAGGAGATGTCTCTCTTACCTGTGTGTCGTTCAGGTGGATGGCAGATGCACGAGGTGTCCGCAAGAGATGACGAAAGGGGGAAAAAAAAGACAGAAATCGCTCATTAGTTCGGATGATACTTTAGTATCTGTGGCCATCTTGTAAAAATACACATCCCAAAATACAATGGCAAAGAAAGTTGGCGTCACATAAGTAGCACATTATTGGATCTCACCACCTTATATAACTCATGTCCCTGCTGTGATTTAATTGAGTTTGGCTTACTATTCAGAACCTGCACAACCCAGGAGGAAAACAGGAAGAATTTGTGTTGTATTACTTCCCAACAGAACAGATTTGAAAAAAATGAAAATGATTATATACAATAGGGGAAAATGAGGGATTAGTCCAGACAACCCTATCATCATCATCATCATCATCATCATCATCATCATCATCATCACCTCTATCAATATCAAACCCAGATTCCCCAGAGCATGGTCATCACCCATCTGAAAATCCTACCACCACTTCCAGTAGAAGGAAAAAAGAAAAGAGAGAAAACTCTTTTATCAGTCGAGTGTAGAAAACTCATTTTAGATTAAGCTGAGGAAAGTACTTCATGTACTTTAAAGTTGTATCCAAGGATTTTAAGGTGATTTTTTTCCCTTTTCAAGACTCAGAAAGGTTATGTATGTACAAATCTGCCTGTGTGGGTTGCACTTCTGCGAGGACACATGTGGTCACGGTGGCAAACTATAATAAACTATTCACCGTGTTGTATCAGTACCGCATGCAGAGGTTAGATTCCCTTGCTCACGGACACTTCTTCGAACAAATTACCTATAGACTTGTTAGGCAAGTCATTTCACACCTTTTGCTGTAAAGCCATTTTTTTTAAAGCTACTACAAAAATTCAGCTGGTGAGAAAGTTGAAGCAATTCCTGCCGCCTGAACTATATCTGACACAGCACCTCATGATGAACAACCTGCCGAACGGAGACGGTTCTATTTCCTGTTCAGGTTGCGGAGCCCAAATCCCCGTCTAGTCTGTTCTCTCGACGGGCGTAACCTTTCAACTTCTCCCACTTCTCATCGCAGCGTTCCCCCGTGGGGCCTTCACGAAGGGACCGACGACTGTTATAAATGGCAGCATCGCTTCTCTGCTGCTGCTGGTGATTTCATGTTTCAGCGAGGAAAGGTCTGTGACAGATCTCTGCCGTTGCAGGGACAGGTGTTGAGTTGTGGAGCGGGCCCTGCCTCGGCGCTATGGAGGTAAAATGGCAGAGTATTGATTGGGAAGACAGAAGACTTAAAAGCCAGAGCCGACAGTGTCCTTGGGCAAGGTCGCGTACCCTTCGTTCAACCATTATGACCAGCGCGCACTGCAAAACAAGACGCCCACACTCGCGCCTTACACGTGTTGACAAGTGCAAGCGAACAAGGTCTCCATGCACAAACACACACAACAGCGGCATCGTGAGGAATTGCTGGCGAGCGACCACCCTGGGCTTTTTCCAATAATGACAATCTCCTAACAATAACCACATAAAGCGGTAAGATGAGATTCTGCGTGATGACATGTAATCTGTTCGGTTCCCCTGAGTTATACGTATAATAGGAAAATGGCTTTGAGTTCACAAGTGAAATTGATTGTTGATTTGATCATAAAGCGCCTGCAGTTGCCTCTGAGATATGAATTCATAAAGTGTTACTAATAGTATGGCGTTACAAAATTGATTGTGTGAATTCAACCGACCAAGGTAAAAATAAAAGGAAAGCGTAATTAAAACTCTTAATAAAAGATCGTGCTCAGTCAAAACAGGTTAAGAATGCCTTCCCCTTTAATGCATGACTTCCATGCATGCACCGGTATTTCAATAAGGTGAAATACCGTAACATAAGTTAACAGGCCAGTGTGTTTTTATTAAGGCGAGTCTTGCCAGAGGGCTCCATGCAAATAATGAACTACTTTAAAATCAGGGCATGATAAAATTATCCACACAGACTATATGGCAACAAAAGAATAATAAATGCACAGCGATGGGGAAGTGCCTTACCTTATTCACTACAGAAAACAGCGTCTCAAGACTATGAGTGAGTTGTGAAAAGGTTACTTCCTCTGACATATTGAATGGGGAAGGTTAATGAGCAGGCCAGAGAGAAGCTGTGCCACATAGCTGGCATTTAATTAACTGTGCATTTAAATTGAGAGGTTATGGACATCTAGTACTTTCCTTACAACCAAAGGTCCCCCTGCTGTGATACATGCAGGGAGGTTTTGATTGTGCGCTCTAAAGGCAACGCCTTTCAACTGCACCATAATTGCTGACAAACTTCTGACGTGTTAAATGCAGACGAGCAGTTAGGATATCTATAAATAAAAAGAAAAACAACTTTGGGCTTTAAAACCACTTTTTCCTCTGCTGTTTGCTTCACAAGCTGTTGCTGAAATGCCTCTGGAAACATCGAAGGGTTTTCAATTTGTTCCATCTTTTGAGAGTTGTACCTATATTTTGAACTATGGCCAGATGAGAAGATTGATTGTACGACAGCCTCGAACTTTTAGGAAACCAGCCGTATTGCTGTGGTTCCAACAGTGTAGGCCGGACTCGTATGTTTCCAATACTGAAATAACAGTATCCACCTTTTGGCTGGGGAAAAAAAAGCATAACTGTGAACTCCTCTCAACTTTGAAATTATAAAACTAATATCTACCTTTTCTTTCACTGTACCTTCCAGGAGTTGCAAATCGACTTGACAGAAGTTCTTGATTTCTTTCAGCGCTGGCTATGACATACGAAAGCAAGGTTAGTCCCAGGAGGGAACAAATGTCATTCCATTTAAAATCACTTTATAAGATCTTCTTCAGCTGGTTATGTCTTCTTGCGTACCACCCTGCTAACCTTCATCTCAGTATCATAGCGTTTCAATTTGGTCTCAGGGATTGAAAAGGCTTTTTCATCTGCAGGCAGTCTCCGATGGTCGTCTCCCAGAAACACCACTTCTCCCCGTGCAAAGTGAATCAAGGTATGAAGCAGAAATGGGTCCAGAATTAGACGATGTTGGAGAGAACCTGCTGTGGTTTGAGGTTTGGAGGCCATGGTATTAAGCTGTTGCACAATGGGATTTCAGAAATGCACTTTCAGCAGAGGGATGCCAGTGGCGGCGCAGAAAAATGAAACATTTCAATCAGATGGGATTTTTTTCTTTCTTTTTTTTTTGGTGGCGACTATTTGTCAGGATTGCTTTCGTTTGCATTCAAAACCAGAATGTACCGTGTCATCTAAATCACATACCATTCAGCCGCACCATCTGACCTACAGTACCTCTTTGTTTGCGCCTTTGAACACCATGTTTGATTTCTATCAGAGAATGTGCCTCCTGGGAGGGAGTCGGCTGACAATTGGTGTTTGTATTCCGTCTACAGTATGTGTGTTTGATTCGGCCATTGATTGTTTGTGGCATTTTGTTCAACGGTCCGAAGGGGACGACAAGTGTTCAAATTGCACATTTCATTCAACGTGGAACGATGATGCAGAATGATCTGCGGGCCGCAACAGCACAAAAGCACACAAACACACACTATCCCAATCAATCTGTCTGACAACCTCTGCTGGGCATTATTGGAGAGAAAAAAAAGGATGAGAAAATCAATAGGCCAGTGGCCACCCTGAAATAGCTGCTGCTGTACCGTCACACGTCGTTTCCACATGTGCACGGCTCCTGTCTTGAGCTGAGAGAAGGTGGAAAGAAATAGAAGAAGGATATTGAGAAAAGGCCGAATGCACTTGTTACTACAAAGTCACAAGATGATGAATTTAAAGGGTCATTTGCTAAATTTGTCAAACATGCAGTGGCAGATTTTTTTTTTTTTTTATTGCTGGAAATATGACTCACAAATAGAAAAATGAGCCTTCCTCCACACAGCAAAACACATAGGCTTGAATGAAAGTGAATGGGAGGTGTGAAGTGAGCAATTACCGTGTGTGGTCCCCTTAAGGCCAAACGCCCACTTGAAGACGTTTTGTCTGAAGCCATGTCCCATTTGCCGAGTGTAATTTGTACAGCGGTGCCAGAAGAGTGGGCACAGGAAGAGAATTTAAGGACATGGGGCAGCACAATAATTTAAGTCGCAGTTTGTTTGCAGTTACAATACTGCTTCAAAAATCCTTTGAACAGCTATAAATACTTTTTGCCTTTTGACATGGTTGAACAACAAACTGCACTAACTAGCTCTTTTCTCGCACATCTCTAACAACGCTAAGGGTGCGAAAAGAAATAAAAATAATGAATACAAGTAAACTGTTTGTTTTAATGTTCAGGGCCAACATTTTCTAAAGCCTTTCGGAAATAGCTTTGCTTGGCAGAAAAAGTAAATATTTAAGACAAATAAAGGTAGTAATGGCAAAGTTTAAACAGGAAACTAACCTTAACCAAAACCTGACAAATATTTCCACCTGGGTTGGTCCTGTCCTGTTGGCACTGACTCAATCAGTAAATCACTACACGGTAAGTAAATAAGTGAAATTTATTTATGAAGAGCTTTTCACAGAGAAAAGGTCACAAAGTGAAAAACAACAACGATAAAATAGAGAAAACACAAAAACGATGAAAAAAGCCTTGTTGAGCTTCGAAGTTAAAAGTGCAAAACTGTACAAAATAAAGTTAGAAGCACGGTACACAGCAAAATATACACACAGTAAATAAATAAAACAAGTACGAGGCTAGTGCATAGAAATTACTCAAATGCCTGTCTAAACTGCTGTGTCTTTAGCTGGCTTTTAAAAGACACCAGCAGACTGTAAAGGTGCTGGCAGAGCAGTCCAGTATTTAGGCGCCATGGCAACAAAAGCTCGATCACCTCGTGTCTTGAGGCAGGATGGAGGGATAGACAACAACTTTAACGTATTTGACCTGAGAGATCGAGCAGACTGGTAAGGATGGAGTAGCTGAGCAACATAAGCAGGAGCCTGTAACAGGGACCCAGTGAAGGGATTTTAGTACAGGAGTGATATGAGAGCATCTGTCTGATCTTGTTGATAATCTTGCAGCAGCATGTTCTGGATTGTTTGCAGACGATTGAGAGCAGAAACACTTATGGCACATTTACACTGGTACCTACTCGCATCACTTCGCTTCGGTTTTGGCGCATTTACACTGGCAAAAAAGTACCTGGAGCTTGGTACCTGGTACAACTTTTAGTGCCGCCTCTCCTGCGGTTACAAAAAAAGTACCCGGTCAGGTCGGAGCAGGTACTAAAATCTTATTGGTTGTAATCGTCACTGCGTCGTTGTGTCATCACTGCGCGATACGTAATCTATCCTGCAAACACGCCATTTTTAAATCTTCGGCGAACCGTGCAGACGTGTTTGAAATAACAACAAGAAGAGAAATGGCATCTGTTAGAAATCCTTCCCCATGGACTCAGGACGAGGTGCAAACCTTTCTGTCATTAGTCGCCGATGAGAAAATTCAGCAGGAGCTGGACGGGGAGGTCAGAAACGAAAGAATCGAATAAAAGATGACGTCACGAATGACGACCAGCTACACGGAGGAAGGACTATCCTCGGCAATGTAAATGCAACCGAAGGGGGCTGATCCCGAGCAATCCGAGGCGAAGCGAAGTGAGTAGGTACCAGTGTAAAAGCGCCATAAGTGAGGTCAAAAGTGAACTGCAGTAGTCAAGGTGAGCTGAGATGAAGGCATGAATAATCATCTCAAGCACAACAGTGGAAACTACAGATCTCAGTTCACTAATATTTCTCAAATGGAAAAAAAAAAACAAGGTTTGGACAGGTGCTTCATGTGGGTGTCCAATGACAAGGATTTATCAAATATTACCCCGAGATTATGCAAGTGTGGGTGAGCAGCAGTGGGAAGATGTCCAATATTTTGCATTATCACAGCAAAAACCTCTTCTGGAGCAACAAGCAGCACCTCTGTGTTATCAGCATCAAGCTGCAGAGAGTCTTCCTCCATCCATACTGTAATAGCATTAAGGCAGTCAAGGAGTCTGGACAACCTGTAACACTCAGTAGGTCTGCATGAAGAATGGAGCTGGAGGTGTGAATATAACCCTTTAACAGGAAAGCACTCAGAGAGCACAAACCTCCACTAAGGGGATAATCCATGTCTGAGCTCCACCTAATTATCTCAGATTGAAGACATTATCATCCAGCATGTGTGTGTGTGTGTGGATTTTCAACAAAAGCCATTAAGGTGTGAGAAAATGTATTCATTTGTTTCATGGGTAAAATCAATCTCCCTGAATAAAATGGATTGGGATGTGTTCATATTTTTATCCATAATGTTGCTAAGACACAGACAGAGAGGAAATAACCCAATTACCTAATAATTACCATATTACCATATTATTGTAACTACCGTATTTTCCGCACTGTAAGGCGCATCGGATTATGAGGTGCACCTTCAATGAATGGCCTATTTTAAAACTGTTTTCATATATAAGGTGCACCGCATTATAAGGTGCATAGAGTAGAAACTACTGTAGTGGCTGTCAGATAAGTCAGTCAGTCAAACTTGATTCATAGAAAACAAACCAACGTTCTGACAACTCCGTTCACTCCAAAACAAGCTAGTACATTCACAATACGGTACCGTACGTACCAGTAGCTCTTACTGGTATTTGCACCGCCTTCGTTGAAAACAATGTATTTCCAACTCCATTTGTCACAGTTCAAAGCTACATCAACAGCTGTTTTATTTTTCCCCCCAGGTAACGTCAGTGACGTAGTATTATCTTTTACCAACAGCAGGTACAACAGGTAGTGCAACTTTTTATCACGTAGTTAGTGCATCACAAACGTGGAGGGAACTTTTCTCTGATTCAGTAAACACGTAAAAGAAACAGTCTGATACCGCTACGATAAATCAAACGCCCCCTGACTACGGTAGCCATAATTAACCAATATTGATCCATATATAAGGCGCATCTGATTTGTCAGTTTTTGAGAAAATTAAAGGGTTTTAGGTGGAGCTTATAGTGCGGAAAATACGGTAAATCTGATTCTGCAACAAAAGCTTTTCTTCAGTTGCAGGGTAATAGAAAAATGCAGATACAAGTGAGAAATATGATTAATTGAGTGTCTTTGTATAGTCGTGTTATTCCAATGAATCACATGTATAGAGGAGGCAGGGGATGGCAGAGAGCAGTAAGGTTTGGTTGTCAAGCCTGGATGAGCTTGACAAGAAGCTGCATCTCAAAGGTCACGACCAGACTAGTTGATTGGTTCTCCCACTTGCCACCCCTCTTCACCCCTCTTCCTCCTTATCTCCTACTCGCTATGTGTCACAGAAACCTTCCAGATCCTCCCCACACTGACCTTCTCGGGGCCCGATTGTAAGATAGAGAGAGCAAAGGAAACACATGGGAGAGAAAAGCAAAGAGGTGTTTGAGTTCGACGCTGCAGAACACACACACATACAGACACACACACACAAACACACACACAATACTTCACAGCACTAGGTTGTTAAACCGTGTGACAGCAAGCAGGGAACAACCTGTACAAGACTCTGCGTGGTTACCACTGCTGGTTCTCCACACAGGGACTCTGAAAGGATTATATTCATGTATGTGTGTGTTGTGTGTGTGTGTGTGTGTGTGTGCGTTTCCCCTGGGAGTGAAGTGGATGGTGGGTGAGTGAGGAGGAAGAAAGTGAGGAGATGAAGAAGTTCATGAACGCATGCGGTGTTATCTCTCTCCCCGCACTAGAGGGGAAGATGAGTGTTGAGGTTGAAGATGGGGAGCGAGGGCTGGAGAGACGTCGGGGATTTGCAGATCGAGTCCACAGGGGTCTGCGGGACCTGAGAGACTGGGGGGAAGCGAGCGGAGGAAATGAAAGGCGAGAAGGGGAGCATGAAGGCATGTCCGTTCGAACCTGCTTATCAGCCAGCTTTCCCCAGGAGAGGCGGGGAAGGAGGAGGACAAGGGCGGGAGAGAAAGAGTAAAGAGAGGCTGAGAGAAAGGGAGATGGAGTCAAAAAGTAGGAAGGAGGCGGAAAATTGCAACAAGGGTGAGTTGAGCGAAAGTGAAAAGAGGCGCGCGAGGAAAATGAAAATGGATAGCATATGGAGGGAGCCACATGTGAGGTAAATACTTGGAAAGGATGATGGAGAAAAAAAAGAAAATATGGTGGAGTTAGATTGAATGAGTAAAAAGAAGGCGAGTGATGACGGGTGATTAAAGGGGGGGTGTTATGCTTTTTCCAGATATATTGTACCACTCTATGGCATACTCCAATGACTATGTTACCTTAGGTTGATCTGTAAATGTTGTAAATAAAAACAACCTTTATGAAATTTGCCCTCGCATCATGGCCGTTCTGAACGCCTCGATATTGGACTCTGTCTCTTTAAGAGGCTCCGAGCCTTTCAGACACTCCCCCTTCAGCACGCTGTCCACGACGTCATCACAACACTGCTTCTCCATGCCGTATTGACAACTTTCGCTGCGTTGTTTTGGAAAAAAAAGTTATTTTTTATCACGTTTGAGCGATGGCGACGCAAGGTGTTGTACAGCCTTACAAGTACGATCCTGTGTCCGACCCGGAAAGTGCATTTTCTGATGAACCGGAGAGAATTCAGAGGCTCTTACAGGACGTGTCTGCACGGTAAGACCAAAAAGAGGGCAATCTTCCTTACATCCAAAGATGCATTTCTTCCACAAAGGCATTTTGTGAAATGTTCTCTGAAAAGTAGTCAGAAACGGGAGCTCCACGACGCGCAGTCCACCAGGTGTTTGCTAATTGCTGCTACCGCTGTGTGTTTGTTTACGTGGGGGAGGGGAGCTCTGCTGAGACGGGAGCAGTGGGCGGTG
>OOFC01045200.1:0-10331 GCA_900323345.1 Pseudochromis fuscus
TTTTTAGAGAAACCAGTTTAAATTTGCAATGTAGCTACTTTACATTGCATTTGAAATACCTGGTCTTCGGTGTAACCCAGTATTCCCTTCATGGGCCCATGTGCAGCCTTCTTGACAGCTTCCTTTATGACAGTATAAGATGCAGGCTTGGAGAGACGGCATGTCAGGTCCACCACAGACACATCAGACACTGGCACCCTGAAGGCCATGCCTGTCAGCTTACTAGAGAGAGAACAAGAAAAAGACATTGGCCTGAGCAAAAGTGCATTCACATTAGGCTGTTGACAAGTCTGTGTGTGTGTGTGCGCATGCATCTTTACCCGTTGAGTTCAGGGATGACTTTGCCCACTGCCTTGGCAGCACCAGTGGAGGCTGGGATGATGTTCTGGGAGGCACCACGACCACTACGCCAGGACTTGCCACTGGGACCATCCACTGTCTTCTGGGTGGATGTGTATGCATGGACTGTAGTCTACAGAAACAGGAGATATACTACATGAAACATCTGTAACATAAAAGCACATAATGGAAAAAAGATCTGCTCACGACAGTTGTGTCGTGAAACTTCCAGTATTACATTTGGATGCTGGACACATTGACCGGGACTCACCATGAGAGCCTCCTCGATACCAAAGTTATCATGGATGACTTTGGCCAGGGGGGCCAGGCAGTTGGTGGTACAGGAGGCATTGCTGTCAACAGAAAGACAGACAGATGTCTAACTACCAAATTCCACAGGAACTACTTT
This sequence comes from Pseudochromis fuscus, assembly GCA_900323345.1. Taxonomy (NCBI): domain Eukaryota; kingdom Metazoa; phylum Chordata; class Actinopteri; family Pseudochromidae; genus Pseudochromis; species Pseudochromis fuscus. The sequence goes on from OOFC01045200.1 coordinate 749, forward strand.
TGAAATGAAGAATTCATTCATATTGAGATGTTTGTGAGGTTGTGGAAAATGCGCAGTAAAATAATGTGCCAACATACCTGACAATGGTCATAGAGGAAGGGTCGTATTTGTCCTCATTAACTCCCATGACAAACATTGGAGCGTCAGGTGAGGGGGCAGACACAACCACACGCTGTGCACCGCCTTGTAGGTGAGCCTGTGATTGAGGGGGAAAAAAAACAAAACAAAAAAAAAACCCATGAGAACACAGGTTACAAACTGCAACTATATATTTTTTGTGTGTGTGCGTACGTACAGAGGCCTTCTCCACGCTGAGGAACACCCCAGTGGACTCGACAACATATTTTGCTCCAGCGTCACCCCAGGGGATCTCAGCTGGCTTCAAGCTAGAGTCGAAGAAGAAACAGAGTCAATCTTAAGATGAAGTTGTCCTAAACATAGAAAAATCACAATGGTGGTGTTCTGGTAGATTACATCCTGTGCAGAGCTTTAGGATGTAAAGGTGCCTTACAGTGACACACTGCCCAGAGGCGCTGTGAAACAGGAATGCCTTCTAAAACCATCCTTTGTTGGTACTGCCTTTTGCAGAGCTGAGCTGGGACACTATTCAATAGACTAACACAATAGCTGGTACAAAGGGTGGAGGGGCACTATATGAGCGAGGTAGCAGAAAGCCTCATTCCACTGAGAATAAAGATGACCAGCAGGTCAAACTTTCATAAACACTTCACAAGTGACATATAAGAGAGAGGGTTATTTTTTAAGTTGAAGTAATTACATTGTAAAACTGTTCTGGTGTGGGCCTCACACTGCTGATATCTGTAAAAAACTCACTAGCTGGTAAATATTAGCAGCACTTACCACTGATACACAGAGATGCTGTTGCCATCGACAATGAGCTTGCCACCCTCATGGCGGACTTCACCCTTATAACGGCCATGGGTGGAGTCATACTTGAACATGTAGACCTGGAAGGACAACAGTGATTGGTTAGAATGTGTGTTTGTGTTAAACAGATGATTTGTTCTGAGATAGACAGATACAGGTAGAGGCATGTATTTCTTAGAGGGACATCAATTCTGCCTCAATCAGGGAGGACGTCTCAAGTCTCAAGCACCAAATCTGACAAAGTGATTACAAGTAAATGGCAAAAAAGTTACTGTGACAACAAAACAAGTTATATTTAGTTCATGTAGTGACTTTAGCAAGACTAAATATTCTAGCAGCACCCAAGTGAGTAATGATAGTGATCCACATAGATTTAAACAAGCAAGCCTGGTTCTCACCATGTACTGGAGGTCAATGAAGGGGTCATTGATGGCCACAACTTTGATGCCTTTCTGAAGGCAAGCCCTCAAGACCAGGCGGCCGATACGACCGAAGCTACAGAGAGAAAGAGGGAAGATTAATAATAGCAGCTTTGGGGAAATGGTGGGAAACTCTCATGATGTCCAACAGTCCCCTGGGATTTCTCATGAATCCTCAAACTGACTTTCCTCTGTGGAATCATACATGAGTGCATGTCCTTGTACAAAGACCAGAAACACTTTTTACCAACAGAGTGAGGACATTTTGGCTGGTCCCCACTTCTTCAAAGCGTTCGAGAATAAACACTTTGTTTTAGGGATAGAAATGGGATTGAAGGAGCTCGGGGCAGTGGTGCCCAACTCCGGTCCTCAAGGGCCCTTATCCTGCATGTTTTAGATGCATCCCTCTTCCAACACACCCGATTTAAAAGATCAGGATTGTTATCAGGCTTCTGCAGAGGTTGATGAGTCGATCATTTGAATCAGGTGTGTTGGAAGAGGGAAAAATCTAACATACAGGATAGGGGCCCTCGAGGACCGGAGTTGAGCACCGCTGGGCTCAGGACTGCATTATGTCACCGAGTGTCCCCACAAGTGCGTGTGTGTGTTTGAGACTCACCCATTGATTCCAACACACAAGTCTGCCATGGCTGCTGCTGCTTAGGGGGTATGGAGTTATCTGGGGAAAGAATAATTAAAACACATTAGGACAATTTCTACTGAACAATATAAACTACAAGAAAACCAATATTTTAGCCATCAGCTCATTAATGCATCATACACGAGGTAACAGTCACACAACCAAAAGACGCACAGGTACAGAATATAACCTTATCACATGGCTTCCCTAGAACAGGGTCACGTTTCATCATCACATCTTATTTCCTGATGAAAATATAAATGAAAATCACTCAGTAAGTTTGCTGGGTACTGAATCCCAGTGTTTGAGACAACTGTTAGAAATATCCACACTGACACTTTAGTGTTAACCCTGTGTGCTTCAACCTCTACAAAACAACCAAAGGAGGGTGAAAGTGTTTGGTATGCAGCACAGTAAACACAGAGCCTTTCACTGAAAACAGAGGAAACCTGGCTTTGACCCAACTATGCGACCTGCTTTTCCCTCTACTTTTCATACTTTACACTTGATGCTGGTTGCCCTTATTTTTATACCTCTCAGCTCCTTCCTCCTGTCCTGAGGGATTCACCACGTTTCATTTCATTCCCAGATCCAAACATGTTCTGGGTGTAATGAGAATTTTTTCCAAAAGCAAAATACAAATTTAAAGGGATTTCTGTCTGTATCCAAACACTGCTACGTAAACAGATACGGTACATTATAGCATTAACCAGCCTGACAAGAAGCTAGTGTGTGAGGCAGGTAGAGTAATTAGAGACAACCCACTCTTGCCCTTGAAACTGGTTGGTTGTCATTTTAGACGACTGTAATCTCCTAATCTGCTGTGTGTGTCTCAGTGGGAGGCATGTAGGACAGGCCTGTCAATCTGGTGAAATGCATTGTGGGAACACTTTAAATAGACTACAGGAGCAACCAGATTAGGATAAATAATCATCTCTCCCTGCATGTCCTGCACACACTGTCAAACATGAACAATGGGGATTGAAACCTGCCCTGTTGGAAGAGTTAACACCAACTGTTCCCAGTCAAAATCAATATATAGGACAGTCTGACAGTCATTATGGCCTCAGTGGTTTCAACTGTCAGATTTCTCACAGGAACAACCTGAATGTAAACATGATGTTTTCAGTCTGTTAGCAGCAGCTTCCCTTCAAGGTAGAGCAGCCATTTTGTCTTGTGCTGCTGGCATCCATGATACAAGGTCACCGAAGGAGGGAGATGAAAGAGAGAGAGTGCACACAGTGTGACCATGATGTTCTCACATTTCTCCATAACCCATTGTGCATTTACAGAAGTCTGCAGTGCCCCTTTATCCTTCCCCTTGTTGTTCATTTCACAATTAATCTCACTCGTTGGCTTTCTCTCTCTTGTTATAACACCCTCTCAGTTTTCTCAGCACAGAGGAGTTGCCCTGGGTTTCCAAAACAAGATGGCTGCTCTGATAAATGATACTTTGTAAAGTACTTAAGCAGAAAGAAAAAAATAAAATAACTGCAATCCAACCAAAATGTTTGAAGACCATGATGAAGCAGGGACATGCATGTATGCTTCAGTCTGCCTGGATGTACTCTGTGAAACACACCCCCTCCTCCACATTAACTGTTGCCTAGCAACCACATGGGGGATGGGCCAATGAGGAGCAAGAGGTTTGAAGTTGCAATGGTTCTTCACTGGACTGGAAGAAAACCGAGTTCTCACCAATAGGTCGCAGTGAACTGGTAAAACTAAACAGTCACAGGTGACAAACAACAAATATGAATTTACTACTTCAGTTAAAGAGCGCCATCATGCAGACGACCACTAAAAAGAGTAGATTTGACTAGTTTTTAGCTTCAGACATTTTTTAGTTTGAGCTCTGCTAGCTCAATCATTCTTTACATGCATTCAACTTGACTATAGTTCCTTTTTAAAACACAGCCAATCCAACAGCTCAGTCCTGCCTCTTCTGTGGACCAATCACTCTCAGCCTGGTATTCAGCCCACACTCTGACAGCACCCAGACAGACAAGGCCCGGGCTCACAGAGGCAGTATTGTGCAGGCTAGAGAGGTAACGCGTTGGTCGCAGCAGCATGCAACCTGCTGACTCTGATTAAAAAGGAGGAAGAGGCTGTCAGACATGTTCAATGCAGCAAGTACATGTACTGCAGTGTGTTTTCAGAGGTCTCACAAAGAACTGACATGAAGAGTAAAGACTTTGTCCGGAAATATGTTGGCTTCAGATGTGATGAGCCAACACTGATAAAGCTATATACAGAGCATGTGGCAAGAAAGCTGTGGTGAAAGAAAGTACAACACTAAACCAACAGTTGTGTGGTGCAACCATTTCTGCTACAGGAAGAGCCAGCCAATCCGCATCCAAAGCTCATTAATGAGGAAGTACACCCTCCTCTGCCTACTTTTTCCCAGTTCGTCCATGCCATTAGTCCTCAGTCCTTTGCTTCATCATCCTCCATGTCACTTTTCTGGCTCTGCGAGTATCCCCTATACCCAGATTGTTCATTAAAATTCAGCAGCCTCCCTTCATGGTTTTGTCACCACTCTTTGTCTGGTCCCCTTCATTTACCCCCCCAGGGCTACGACCCATTTTCCTAACACAAACAGAGTTTAACCAGTGTGGGTACGCTGGGGGGGATGACCGAGGGGGAGAGATGTCTCATAACTAGTCGACCAGAAAAGGACAAAGACAACCCGGCTGCATCAGTGGAAACGGACAGAGGAGGAGGAGAGGGGAGTGATGCAGCATTTCATGTCTGCCATCACCACTTCTCATGCCTTAATATTCTTTATCTGGAATATGTCAAACACTTTGTTTGGACCAAGTGTGAACTCCAGTACATTGCTGCAGAGCCTTATATGGATCCAAGTTGAGAGCAGCATGGATCATTTACAATGTATGAGACAGACTAACCCTGTCATAACTCACTACAGAGTTTTATTTAGTACATTTTAGTTAGTTACTACTACTTTTTGGTTTAAGCTTTCATGGGTGGTTTGTCAGTGAGTGAATGAACTCACTGACCTCTCTCTTCCTACAACTGTGCCACTCCCCCACTCTTCCTCCTTTTTTAAAAACCTTCCTCTTTCTATTCCTCTGTCACCCTCTCTCTCTCCAGTGTTTTTCCACTGCAGTGTGTTGATTGGCCACAGGCCAGACAGACTATCCAATTAGGTAGTATCTTCTCTTGTTGCCTGCCTCTAAGTGAACTGCATAAATACAAACTAGTTGTGTCAAACTTTGTATGTTCAGCTTAAGAAACTTTTGCATATCACTGCCACTACACCTGCTTCTCTCTTTTTATAGTCTAATGACTGAGGCAATGTCACTTTGCTGCCATTAACTAGTCAGTTAAATGTCCAACGCTATCACATCACCTGCCAGACACATGCACACACACAAGCACCACAGGCGGTGTGTCCTACTCAGCGGACATGGCCTCCTGCCGACAAGGACGAATCAATAATAGGATCCACCCTTTCTATTAGACAGCAGCAAATTAGCTTTACAGCCGGCCAACTGTGCACTCCTATTGGTCAAATCTGCAAAATACAAGGACCTGGGTTGGTAAGATAAACTAAAAAGGTTAATATTGTGGTTTGTCCATCCACACAAACCTCTATGTACTGTATACACAAAGACTCAGCAACCATCATGCATTAGTAAAAGGTGTGCTGCAGGGGATTCAACAGGAGAGACATGTGACTACTCAGCAGTAGTAATGCTGGACCAAACACACCCTGTAGCCTTACTATATGAGCTTAAGTCAGCAGACAGATGACTGACGGCTTTCCAAAGCCTCAGACCCTGTCATTTGCCTCCTCTTGTCTCACAAGCTACAGTACAGCAAATAACTGCTAGCTTTGCTACCTGTCTCCTGTAGAATGCTAGCTATGCAAAACCCTGCACCTGCGCATACTGAAAATATACGGTTTAAAAAAAAAAAAAAAAAAAAAAATGCATGGTAAAAGTGTCTTGTTGGTTAAAAGCTGGGCTTTTATTGTCCTAGTCGTGTCCCTGTTTCAGTGCAGTAGGTTTTAATTCCTTAAATGGGTGACAGCTATGCACAGACTGCTGACTCACCCTGGAGCTCCTCTCTCACATCCTGGACAAGATGGCTGCTTTCATAAGAAAAGCTGTACAGCCCAGCCAAGAGGGACACTCATACTAACCATAGCCTAAAAGACCACGCTGCCTTCAAGTGGGACGTGATCTAAAGCTGATCTAGAAGCAACCACCAAGAAGAACAAATGACTCAAGGGTGCATGCAAATTAGTCTCATGACATAATAGACTTTTAGTCATGGTGATTATCCACTAACAGCAGGCTGCAGTACACTAATCTGAGCTGGGTTTGATCTCCAAAAACCTGTCCTAAAGAAGGGAGGGAATTTTATCTGGCATGTCCAAAATGCAACACAAGACATTACAGAATACATTAACGATTTACTTCCTACAGCAAGCATGTGAAAAATTCCCACAGACTCCATAGCTTCTCATTCTAAATATGTACAGTTTAACAGCATGTCCCTGTGTTGCAGATTGGTTCTAGCTAATCTCAGTGGCTAACAGTTTACTCCTGGCTCAGCATAAAAAGGCCAGCATATCGGCAACACAGGTAGTGACGTATGCAGTGCAGACATCTGGCCGGCACTTTGATCTACAGCATTTACCAGCACAGAATAACTTAAATTAGAAGAAGCATGGGTGACACTGTTGGTTAATAATGCCCTATTTTTAATACATCTCAGCTTGGTAATGAGTAAACTAGACAGATTTTATCCATCTTAAATTTTACACATTTTATTCCATTTGTCCACCTGAATATTATAAATCATATCTAAATTTTATAAACTAAATCATCATCTAGTGAAGCATGGTGTGCAAATTTTCCACTGTGAACAAAAGGGCCTGTAAAGCCAGATCAAGATCAGCCAGCAGATATCAGCTGTGGGCCGCTACGGAGATGCTATTAATGCTGCTACTTGTGACCTTCAGTAAAATCCAGAGCCTGAGTGAGGATGTGTGACTACCCATCCACTACAACTACAATGTGACTTAGTGATTTCACATTGATAAGAGATCAACAGAATATGAGCTGGTGAGCATCACTGTAGCAGCTCTGGGCCTGTTGTGACCTTCACCAGCTGAAGTGATGACCTTGGCAGCATCTGCATGTACCACACCTGAATATAATCTAAAAAAAACAAAAAAACTGGTCGAGTCCACTACGAAAACGTGTACTGCTATTATAAATAACTCATGATAAAAGACGTCATAAGAAATAGTATCCATGTGGTTAGTGTTGCCTTGGGGAAAAAAAACAAAACAAAAAAAAAGACAGACCCCTCTGAAAACCGCATCAACAGGTTTATCGAGTCTGAAGTCAAACTGCGGCAGAATCATGCGACACCTCCCTGTGTGTCTCCGTCCTTCAGAGGACCACAGGGACACTTTCAACCAGCCCCCTCTGTCCTCTCCCACGGAGTAAAGCTACCGTTACTCATTTTCACCACGGTTTCTGTCCTCACATCTCTGCTGCTTCCTGTCTACGATTCATCTGTGGATGGCGTAACGTGGACAGACTTCATCACGAGTACAGGAGGAGGCACGTAGCCTCACCTCTCTGCACGTACACTCACTCTCCTTTATACCGCAGTGCACGGCCTTGAACTCATTTATGCTTCGTATGATGCCACTGGTACGTGCTGTGGTGTGCAGTAGTGTGTATATATTTGTGTATCGCGTTACATAACATGGAGTCTAATCCACTTCCGCGAGCTGCCAATGTCACGTTACCCGCTTCAGATGAATGGATTATAAATTATGAATGGACCGTTATCTATACGTGATGCGCACAGGCACATTTCGGTTTAATGTTAATACTTTGAGGTGGATGTTGAGACTTTTGGTTTAAGCTAAATGATGCAACGACGGTATTACACAACACAGCTTCTCTCCACACTCCAAGGCCAAAGCCGCATCCCCTCCCATCCTCCTCTCTCTCTCGTCCTGCTTCATAAATGCGTGCATCCTGTAAAATGGCCGGCATAAAAAGTGCTAAATAACCGTTACAGTTAGCACTACCTCCTGCTGTCGCGTGGATTTTCTGACCTGAGTGTAGTTCAGTATGTGCAGGGTGTCCACTGGCTTCCGTGTGTCATCTACAACTCTGTAGTGAAATTAGTGCGACAATAAAGCTGAAAATCACTAAAATCTGCAGCAGCAACACGAGTTGGTGTATGAGAGGTTAACGTTTATTCAGTTGTAACTCCACTTGTAAGAACGTGGATAAATGGCGACTGTTAAAATCCAGATTTTTACATTTATTCTGTAAAATACTCTGTAAGCCTGGGCCTACCAATGAAAGACAAAGCGGACACGCTGCTTACCTCTCGCCTGATGCTTCTTGAGTCTGTGTGCGCAGTTCACAGTGCCGCCTTCCGCTTTTATAGGAGACACGTGCCTCGGTGAGCCCGGTCGTCCTAGCGACGTGACGTCACGTCATCCTTTTGCGGTTGGGATCCATTCGCAACGAGGGCCTGGTCACGACGGTCTCACAGCGGCTGCCATGGTAACCAGAGCGATGGATCACTACCATAGTTAACGTGTTGTTATTCACGCCACTTTAAAAACTGGATGAACGTGCAGTGGATGATTGTAAAACAGCTCACTTCAACCAGAGAGACAGATACACTGAGAGAGGGGGAGGGCAGAAGTGGAGGGTGATGAAGCATTTTTGGACCGTTACACACGCGGACGTGATGAAACACGTTGCTTGATTGCGTGTTACAGAGAAAACTACAGGTCACAGGGTTCATGTAGTAATTAGCAGGCTGGTCATTCTCTTCACAGTCCATGTTTTCTAGGCTGGCCTCCTCTGTGCATTGATCTGTAAAGGACTGCAATGGACCCAGTATGGATGCAGTGTGTGTGTGTGTGTTCGTCCCATATGGATGGATGCAGCAATGTTATGTAAGAAGCCATGAAACATACATGTCACGTTTCCATAGAGACAGGCTGTTCTGCTGCTATACTGCCAATATGAATTATGTAAACCTGTTTATAAAACAATCTTAACTATGAACTAAAAAAATGTTGGGTTGGTTTTACTTAGAGCTGGTTTAATATTAGACTAACTATAGTACATGCTGTGGTTAATATAACCCAGGAAGATGGACTGTTTTTATGCAATATTTTGTGGGTTTTATGCAACATTTTGTAGTTGTTATGCAACATTTTGTAGTTTTTATCAAATTTACACTGTGCCATTTACACATATTTATTTTCATATTGGATTATTTTCTTATTTCAAATTGCCACTTTGTTTTTTATTATTCTTACTTCCTATTTTTCTACTTGATTCTTTTTTGTCTGCAATACGAAAAATTGGGATCAATAAAGTATTAGGAGTCAAATTGTTTGCTTGCATACACTATACTATAACAAAACAAAGTAGGTTATAATGGTTATATGGTCATTAAAAACGACACATTTTAACCAGCGTGCACTCACAGAAATGATTCAGGGCAGAGTTAATTTTTATGCATTTACATCTATTTGATTTTATTTAAAAACTCATATTTTTAAAATATATGCATTATAATTAATTATAATTTGCATAATTTAATCAATTCTAAA
>OOFC01045201.1:0-12419 GCA_900323345.1 Pseudochromis fuscus
CACACACACACACACACACACACACACAGTAGCATCGGGTGTTGGTGATGTCACTGGATGACGATGGGATGAAGACGCTGTAATTTGAAATGGATTGTGATGTCATATTCCATGTTTGGGTAGTTTTTGGTCAGTCTCTGTTCAGTGACCATCATCTCTGTTGGAGACACTGTGAGTTTATCATGGCTGTGTATCTGTGAAATGTTCGGATCTGAATTTCAACCCGACTTTTATGTATTGAGTTGCATGAAGTTTGGTGACTGATTTTGGCTTCTCACCTGAAACTGTAAAACAAATCTGACCGTTGGTGTCATCATGACTCAGTCTGTGGATAAAAATAAATTCTACATGTTTCGCTTCATATTCCTCTAATCTCATTCGTTAACTCTTCACTTAGATTTTGGGATGTATCATATTCAATACCAATGCTGCTGATATTGAAGGATGTATGAACGGTCTCTATGGAAGCTGAGGACCTCTGGACACCACATGAGTGTGCTGGCTGGGGCCAGTGACTCTTAGTCTTGGTAACAGTCCACAGTTTTTATGCTGAAAACTCAGACTTCTTCGGACGAGCAGCTTCCCTGGATTTCTTCATCAGCTGACGTGCTAAGGAGCTACCCCCTGCTAGCTGTAAGGATAGCTTAATGGTGGCTGATCATGGTCCTGCTGCGCCCAGATTTTTTCCACATGATTTCACTAACTCCATCCCATCACTCTGGTCCTGCTGCACTTCATCACTACGCCATCACAACAAACTGCACATCAATCTGACCAATCTCCCTCCTCTCCCTCAGTCCTCACAGCCTGATGAAGGCCTCCTTCTCTATGAATTGATGTTGATCTTCCTCTGTCTCACAGAAACCTGCCACAAACATTTGGAGGACTTTTCATTGCACCAGACCACACCCACAGGATTCACCTACACCGCCAAACAGACTACACCTGAGGGGCGGGGCACAGTGTTGCTGCCATTCACAGAAAGGACATTACCCACTTGCACCCGAGGCTATTTTTAACCATTTCTGCCTGAAATAACAAAGTGAGTCAGTACTTGCTCAACAGCTGTAAGGCCTAGAAGCACAGTGTGGGGTGTATGGAGAGGTAACACCTTGTAGCATCTGGATCAAGTCAAAGTTTTCTTTTGTTTTTCATCAGTCTAGAGATGTATCAGCTGACCTACAGCAGCAGCACCTCCCTCTCCGTGGGGGTGTGTGTGATCAGCTCCTGTCTCTTTGACGACGTCCACACTTCAGGGCTTAATGCTCAATTTGGATTTTTTTTTTGAAATTCGATTTTTTTGGGAGTTTGTTCACGTTTCCAATTAAATACGACTCCTGTGTGATCTCCTGAGTGAACTTCATTAGACCCAGAAGTGTCCACATGTGCAGAAGAGGACACGACGTCACAGCGAGCGTGCTCAGTGTCTGCAGAAGTAAACATGGACTGTAACGGTGGAGCGTATTTTACCGTTTTAATAGTTGACCAACCGGAGCCAGCACATTTACAACCTGATCGTTTCAAGGAGAAAATTGAAAAGGCAGAGAGCCAGGTTTTGGGCGTTTTGTGGGGCAGTGGGTGGGTCCCGCCTACTTAACGCAGAAAAAAGACGTTTGTCGCCTATTAATGACATGTAGGTGGGATTAATGTGACCTGGCCGGTCAGACAGAAGTCACCTGGCAAAAGATCAGATACTTGTTAAATTAGGATCACATATCCAAGTGGACTGATTTAAATAATCTGATCTGTGTTGTTCTGACTGTCATGAAAAGATCAGATGTATGGGGGCAAAAAAACAGGATTTGGGTCACGTCAGCCTGCAGTCTGAACGTAGCCTTTGATTACCAGCATCCAGTTCACCTGCGCTTACCCGCGGGCCTCAACTCCTGGCGTGGCTCCAGGGTGGGGCCCAGTTAACCCTGTGGGCCGGGTACTGATCCACTGGTTCTGATTCATCATGAAGAGTCTTCTGAACTGCTGTTCATCTGGCTCCGGACCATCTGTCATGGAACAACAACATTGCTCCTCGGGTCATTAGGGCGACAATAAGGTGATGGATCAAGGAGGAGACCATCATGTAAACTGGTAAACTGGTTTGTAGATGAGCACACACTTATGACCTGCATAGTAAACCAAATGAACCAGTTCCCAAGAGATTTCCATGAGTCATGATGCAGCTGAAAGGAAAGAGGACCACATCAACCCACAAACTGAAAACTGTGTGACAACCTGTTGAAAATCTACAGACATGCAGGAGGACACTGTCTATGATCAGAGACACTTTGGTGGAGATTAGTCATGGATGAGACCAGGTCTGTGCTCTCCGAGTGCTTTCTAGTAATACATAGGAGGATGTTGTGTAATCTGTTTGTGGTGTTGATCACAGAGTCTGCTGTTACTGATGGTCTGTTGTCAGGAAGCTCTGAAAATCCCTCACTGCTACAGTTGTGATGGTTGGATCAGTAAAGGGGAAATGAGGCCTCTGACAAATGCTCATTAAAGATTTCCAAATAAAAGTCATATGAAGGAAAGCTGCAAACACAACATGTATTCATACATATGTTCATGAAAGTACCAGCACTAAGAACATAAGAATGTTGTATTAAAAGTTCTGATTTGATGTGAAAGCCTCTCTCTGTGGCCGGGACTGGGACCAGTATAAACCAGTGAGCTGACAGCAGGAAGGCGGAGCCACACTGAACATTTTGAAGGGGTCAGCCAGTAAAACCCAGAGCACAGCATGTGGCCTGAGCGTGGGGTTGGACAATGAAGATTCAATCTCATCAGTTGTTACCATTTTTGCAAGAATTTGTCAAATGAGATGCAAACATCACGATGTGTATGAAGAAGACAGAACTGTACAAAGTGTGGTTGGTGGGATACAGGTCAGCAGCTGGGAGACAACTGTGTTTTCTGCAGCCACAGTTTGTATTTTACTGAGATCAGCCACAAAGGAGGAAGTTCCCACTGTTTGGATTTAGACGGAGTCCTTTGTGTTTCTCACTCTTTTTGCCTTTTCTGTGTTTTGGACGATTTCTAAGGACTTTGTACAAAAACACAGGAGGACAGAATAAGACTTTGTTCGGCTTCAAAAGGGGAAAAGTCGCATGTGGGGAAGTCACATGACTCCTCTCTCTGCTTCAGTATTTCTGACAATTCATCATTTTTCAACTCTTATGGAGTCAGGTTTTATTTTTAAACAGTTATCCATCATTTTATACTTGCTGTTGATGATTTTACATCCTTTCATCTAGTTTTTAGTTATGAAACATTTTCTGCATTTTACCAAGAGTCAGAGATGATCTGAGGAGAGCTGTCTACAGGGTGTGGTCAGTAACACTATGTGGTGAAGGCTCGTCCAGCAGGTGCAGGGTCAGTGTGTCCCCTCCTCCTCCTCCTCCTCCTCCTCCTCCTCAATTGTTTATCAGTTAACTCCTCATCAGTGGAGCTGATAACAGGAGCCTGTTGAACAGAGGCTGAGCCAGTACGACTGGATCTTACACTGTATCTAACTTGCTCAGGAATCAGAAAATAATGATATGAGATCATCACGTTAGCTGAGTAATATGTGTGTTTGGTTCATTATTTCTGAAATGCCAGTTTTAGCAACAAAAATCCTTGTTAAAGACTGAATGTGAAGACATGTCTGTCCTGCCAAGCACTGAGTTTTATTCTCCATGCAGATCAAAGTTCAAGTTGGAGCAGGGCTGTAAACACTGCATCACACCTTCTAGCTCTGCCTCTACACTGCAGGTATAAGTAACATCAGTCTGGACTAAACCACCATCCCTGTTTGCAGCAGCCGTGCCTCTGATAAGCTCTTGCTGCTTCCAGATTTACCCACAGACTTGAACGAGTGGCGTTATTACAAAGCAGCCTCCTCAGACTGTTTTGAGCTGCGGTGAACAAAAGCCATTAATTGGAGTCAAAGTTGCCTCCAAGATTAAACTGTCTCTGTGAGAAAACTGTCTCCTGCACCCCCTCTCTGCTGCCTCGCCATTATAAAACATTTATTTGCAGAGATACTGCACAAGTGCAAGTGTATAAAAATAATTACAGGGACAGAGCAGCGGCAGTGAAGGAGTGCAGCCCCCTCACACACAACTTTTCCAATTAATTGACTTTAATGCAGCATAATGTGGATTTTTCCTCTCCCACTCTTCATAATGGCTGCCACCTGACTGCTGTACAGTCAATTAAAACACAATATAAATTGACTTAAGCAGTCAGCACTCAGTGATTAGGTTTCCTTAAGACAATTAAATTTGAGAGAGAAAGCAGAGAATGGTAATCCACCATCACTTTTTTCTTCATTTCCTGCTGTCACATTAATTTTGTTATATTTAATGGCGTGCCACTCGTTATGGACGAGTAGCTCATGGATGCTCATAATCATCTAGGTGTCTTGATTGTTTCATGCATATGCACCAGGGAGGCTAGTCTGTCTGTAGCGCAAAAGTACGATGTCTCAGGCTGTGTCGCACCACAACTGATGGGTGTAATAACCCCACGCTCATGTGCACATTTCCACACAAACCTCTCTACGGGAGTTTTGTCTGTATTATCTGTTTGGCAGTGATTGAGTGTGGCAGTAAAAAAGGCAGTGAGGAAGACACAGGGATGTGGGGATGATTGCCGGGCAGCATTGCTGCGGAGAGCTGAGGTAATTTCCCTTGCCGCCAACTCAACTCCGTCGTTTGTCAGCCGCCACTTGCGCTGCTGGCAGCTATTGTGCCAACCGCAGTCAATCATGCAGCTTATGAATCCGAGCTGCAGTCAATCGCCCTGCTTATGAATCCGAACAGCAGTCAATCGCTCAGCGCAGGAATCCATTGACACGTCTGGCAGTTCCAGCCAGTCGCATGAATAGCTAGCAGCAGGACATCCTGGAGGCAGGCGAAGATTAATCGCTGCAAATACCTCACAGGAAAAAGATGGCTCAGTTTGACAAAATATTCCCGACAATCGGCTGCGACCACAGAGGAAGTCTGCAGCAGAAACTGAAACTAAATATCCTGGAAAAATATAAATACAAAAATATATCCTTTTAGTCCGTGCAGGGTCCTTAATGTGGAGGTCACCTTTACAATATGAAACATGTGAGGGATGAACCAGCCCCACCACTCTGTGCTGCATTCAGGGTGTTTCAGTGTGTAAAGTGTCACCCTGTTGCTGCAGCTCCCTCTGCTCTGTGAACAGTGTTTCACTCAGTGTCAGGTGTTCACCGTCCCTCTGAACTATGGCAGCACAGTGGTGAAGGTTGGAGCTTCACGTTATTTGAAGACTCCTGATGTGAGGACTCACCCTGATCACCCTGAAGGTGTTTTAAAAATACTTTGCTGTTTGTAACTTTATCTTTTTGAGCTTTGCTTCATGAACAATCAGCGACATAACCAGGATGTGCACCACATCTCTGAGTCTTAATGAGATAAATGAGCCTTTTCCCACAAAATTCACAAGTTTATAAAATAAATGTCAGTGTTAAGTTTTCCTGTTCCCTGCAGATCATAATCCCTGATTTGAATTATTCAAAGAGCACCATTTGTTTGCCAAATATAGTACCTAATATTTATGTTATTTGTTTGTTGTATTATTTGTTGTGACCTGGTTAAAGACTATTTAACTATTGGGATTAGATGTGTGTTTCTGCATTATGCTGAACCCTGTTAATTCACTTGAACACAGCACAATATGTCTGCAATGCACTCATCTACTTACAGTTTTCCTTTCAGGGTTTTGGATTGAAGCTTTTCGTCCATCATGACACAAACCCCTCGGTCAGTCTGAATCTTTGTAAAGTGAATAACAAACCACTAAAGTCAGAAGCTGCTGTTACTTCCTGTCCTTCTATAAATCTGTTTACTTCTCAAATTCAACTTCAAACAGATGCCTTTGGGTCAGTGGCTCAGTTATATTCACCACAGCAGCTCCACACAGTGACTGTCAAATAGTACTGTAAAAAACTCCAGGTTGTGTCAGAAGGAGAAGAAGAGGAGCTGAGCTGCTTCATGTGTTTGTTAGACTGGGCTACACAATGTTTAATTAACTGTAATGATTCACATATCGAGTGAACAGTGCTATAAAAATATGCTATCCTTGGATCGAAACTAGCCTCCCAACGACTTGAGGCTTGACTTGGACTCACCTTGAAAGACCTGACCCTCTACAGGAAGGAGACCTGACTGGCAGCAGCTTGTAGAGACTTGGGTGTGACCTGGACTCTAAACCAGCTCTGGTCTGTGTGAGGGCCAAGGTCAAGTATTATAGTATATGTCAGGTCAAGCAGACATTTAGTGAAACTAAAAAACAAAGTGAAGCCGTTTTAACTTCTGCTTATGGCCACTTTCACTATAGCAAATGGAAGTGAATCTCCTCGTGGGATTTACTGCAGCGTTATCACACACAAGCTCCTTAAGCAGCAGGTAAGAGAGGAAGGAAAGTTTATTTCTAGCAGCAGCACAAACACTCCTTTCATCTGCCATCCAGTCCATCCCTGCCACTTTTTCACCGACTGACTGTTCAGTCAGAGACATGTGCATCGAGGAATTGATGGTCCATAGTAAATACTCCACAGTTGGATCATAACAACATTACAGGAACATCTCTGCTCTGTGAAGGACTCTATAAATAACAGCAGCTGGGATTATGCTGCGACGTCTCTTCTCATCCCTTCACCTCAACTTTCCATCTGCAGCAGTACAACACTTCATCCACAGGAGGCTGGAGCAGAGAGTTTTCAGAGTCACCTGGTCTCCTGGATACAGGGACCTGCACTGGATGGACCTGATCCTCCTGACACCTGATGATCAATCAGCTGCTGAAGCATCAAAGTACTTGCCTCTGAGTTCATCTAATGCTCTGTATGGAAATGTTGAAATCTTGAGTTAAATGAGTCTTGAATAAGATTACACAGTGATTATGATATCTATCATTATATATTATTATCATATCTTTAGCCAGCAACTTAGATAAGTTGGAGAATTCTGGATATCTTCAGGTGGCAGCTGGTTTCTGCTCATCTCCAATGACTGTAGAAATTCAACCATGTCAGGCATTGATCTCATTTCCCTGTTTATCATTTCTCTGTTTAACAAGGTTGGAGAAACAACTGGTCAGTCTATCAGAGGAGAAGATGAGTTTTGATGGGAAGGGTTTTAATTCTGATTTTTTTAAAAAAGCAAAACAGTAAAAACCATGAACCTAAAAATAACCCTGAACAAGAGGGAAACACACAGTGAGAGTCACAGCAACAAAACCAGGTGTGAAGTGAACAAACTGATGATAATGAGACATTCGGTGACATAGTGGCTTGACAAAACCAGATAACACACAAGGGGATCCCATTAAGATATCCTCAATAAGTAATGGGAGGAAAAGACAAAGTCAACCAAAATCCCCCTCTAACAAGGCAGCACATGGTACGACCTGATGGGTGGGACCACTGGATTTAACAGTCCTCTGTTCCCGGTCACCTGCCCTGAAACCACAGATCATTGATAGAAACTGATGCAGCTAATGGGTCTTCAAAGTGAAGTCAATACAGACTGTGCAATACCATCAATGTCCACTAGATCAGGGGTCCCCAACCATTTTTGCACCATGGACCAGTGTAATGTAAGCTTTATTTTCACTGAAAAATAAAATAACACGACCGACATAAAAATGAAACCTCTAACACCGAGCGTATCCCCGGTGATACACAGTGACTAGCGCAAACCAATTTACTACCTCGGCCATTTGTGCTAGCAACGTGATTCCAGCTGATTCTGAAGCCGACAAGTGGAGCGGGTCATATTACATACAGATATTACATGCATTACAGCAGTAATGCAGGGGAATGGAGTCCTGCTGTGAGCTGCAGCTTTCTGTACATATTACATACATTACGGTAGTGTACAGAAGCTCTGCTTGTCGGCTTTCAGAATCCGCTGGAATCACGTTGCTGCACAAATGGCGGAGGAATTACAGTGATTTGATTGACGCCTCACTTCCTGTCAGCAGCTAAATGTTCAGGGTAAAAGGATTAAGTTGGTCTTTTCCTCTTTGCAAAAAAGCTCTCCATAGATGTTTGCTTTTTTACTCATTTTCACTAGTTTACAGGATTAATTTTTGTATCTCTCCATCGTACCTGATCCGTCGTATCATGTGACCAAGCAAGTATAGTGACACGTCAATCTGGTCATTTTTCAAAATAAAACGTGTTTCAGCCTCTAACAGTCAAAACAATGGAAATGATAGAAATTATTCATTCTTGCTGTGCGGCCCGCTAACAGTGCCTCACGGACCGGTGCTGGTCCTTGGCCCGGTGGTTGGGGACCACTGAGTTAGAGAAAAGAGGGAGCTAGAGAGGAGAATGGCTTGTTCACCTTTTCTAACATTTCTGTGGCTGCCTGAGACTTTCTGAAACCATAAAACATTTCAGAAACACCCTTTTCCTTTGAGGGATAATGCAGCAAAAAGTGTATCCGAACCATTACAGCTGATAGCACTGCCATACAAATCAGCTATCTATCTGATCTCTGGCCTCTCTCACAGGGAAGACAAACCTGCTGTGTCTCTGGGAGAAAAACTACTTGCCTGGTGTGACATGAGAAATATCCTCATAATACAACAATAATGCAATGCAATGATAATGGCCATAATATTATTCTCCCTTTATCGCATCTGGTCGGGGAAAATTGGAAGTCCATAAAATAAATAATGTTTACAGCGGAACTGCCTCACTTGTAATCGGCTTATATGTAATTTACATAAAACTCAGAGTCCCATGCAGTCACCCTGATTATGATATTTAAGAGGAGCAGCAAATAAACACAGACTTCACGGCCAATCCTGGCATCCTGGGAGGAAGCCCTGTGACAGCCATTGTCAGAGGCGGAACAAAAACGCTGAACAGCATCAGCATGTTTGGCTTTTTATTGATTGGCTTTTTGCTAAAAAAACAAACAAACAAACAAACAAAAAGTCGTGTTGGTGGATGCACGTCTCTGTCCTCAGCAACATCAGTGTGGAAAACTTCAGGCTGAATAGTTACAGCAGATTGCACCACCGGTACCTGGACACGTCCTCATCCATACATCATGCAGACATCGGTCGGTTGCTCATTCATTCATTCAGCTGTACTCTCGCCCCTAAACAATCAAATAATACAGAAATAAATCATCAAAACCACTTTGTTTTCCAGTGTTTCACTGACAAGTTGGTTTTCCTTCACAGGTCTGAGGCTCTGGATGCAGCTGATGACAATCAGTGTTTTTCTCCTGTCAAGCCCGTGATGGTGCTGCTGTCTCACTGCTACTATTACAAACACAACCATGAGAGGAAGTTTTCACTGACTTCCTGCCACACGAACATAGTGCAGCAGCTGGGTGTCAGGATTAGTGCAGAACAGCATTATTTCATCACACTGCAGTGTGTAAATGAAGGAGTGCCTGAAGCTGGGAATGGTTTTGGAACCATACGTGAATCAGATAATGACAAAAAGTGACAAAGCCAGCTCAGGTGACCTGTCCTGTGAATGGGACAACAGTCAGGACTAACAGACACACACTGCTGCACTTCACCCTGTGGTAACACAGCAAAGCAAACTCTCTCTGTTTAATCAGGGAAACCAGTCCATGTTGGTCTTTGGTGCTGTAAGAAACCTTGATCTATAACTGATAACTTGATGATGACCAATACAACTGTTAACATCACAGAATACACAGGCCGTGTGTTTGTTTTGCACATGTACAGCAGACCTGTAAAAACTTCCATCGATTAGAAAAGAAAGTGAAGCCAGTAGAAGAGAACGGTCTGATGTTCACAAGGTGAGATCAGCACCTCATTAGAGGTGTGGATCGCACTGACCACAGCCAATCAGCAACAAGCTCAGAAAACACAAAAGATGTGCATCGGTTCCATGGAAACAATGAACCAGTTAACGTCCAATCACGCTGCGTGGCAGGACACACACACTGAGCAGGCCCAGTGGAGTCTGCACTGATATCAAGGTGACAGAAGAAACTTTCAACAGTGAACCTGAGTCACAAACACTGGTCAGCTGCTCTCATCAGGAAGAGACTAAAGTGAAAACTGCATTTAGAGCAGGATGCACAAAGTGTGGCCGGTGGGCCAATCAATGCCAGAGGTCAGATGTTACAGGGCGACATATTCTGTTTTAAAATGTTTTATTAATTATGGCCCACCAGCCATGTCAGACTAAATAAATAAATCCTCCTGGTTGAAGACAGGGTTCCTGTCTTCAGCTCAGCATGTGTGTGAGAGGCCTGTCTGGATGGAGCTGCCTCTGCCATGAGCAGCAGTCACTGTTAAGAAGACAGAGGTTGATGGGAGTGGCCACCACCTCCAGGAGCACTGCAAATTACATTACTTCTTCTTTTGTTTTATATTTCAATTTGGCAACATTGTTTTTGACCTCTTATGGTCAGATTGTAATCTGTGGGCACACAAATGGTCAAATACGAGCTATTGGAATTTTCTGTAAAATGTCAGCCAGGTACCCAAAGAAAACAAGCTGTTAAAATCCAATAAGGTTGCAGAGTCACACATCACATCCAACTGCCTCACCTCTGACCGGCCGCTTCAGATCTCATTGTCTAAGCAGACAACAAAACCATTTATAGTGATGTGGCTCATTCATCCGAGCTCTTCGAGAATACAATAAAGACGGCTAACGCTTTTTTGACTTACAAAGGAATCTTCATTGCTCCTATTGAGGGTTAACCTTGAGCAAGAAAGGTGAACTAATCTCCCAGCAAAGTGTGGTGTCTGCTATCGGGCTGGATTCAATAGGGGAAGCCGCTGCTTTATAGTGCTTTTCACATTGTGAGTGTGTGAGTGTGAGTCTGGCAGCAGCAGTGTGGTCCAACCAGACTCTGTACTGCTGCTCCAACACACTCACTCTGACTGTGGCTGGAAAACCAAGCTGACATTTGCTTCCAGATTTGCAGGGAGCAAATTTGGAGTCAAGTTAGTGATTAGTTGTGATTAGTTTTAGGAGGCAGGGCAGGATCTGATCCTGGCTGAGACACACACATGCTACAGAAACAGCACACAGATCCATAGACTCATATTAAAACAGCATGTTCACATCATGCAGGACTCCAAACATGACCTTTCACAGAAATTGGTAATCTATAATCCTCCTCTGCTGCTGCTGTCACTGCAGAGTTACTGCTGCTGTGTGTTCCTCTCAGGATGTCTTCAGACTCTCAGATGGGATTTCTGTTTTTCTGCTGTGCTTTCCAAAGATCACATGTCAGTCAAACAGCATGACTGCTTCTTTGATTTCTGATTTTCTGCATTTTTCCCTGTTAATCACGGCTGTGTAGGTGGCAGTTTGTCACCGGTGCTCAGACTAAATACCCAGAAACAAGGTGCGTGGGTGGGTGGAGAAGAGGAGTACAGCAGGCCTGGATAGTGCGGGGGAGCCATCGTCATCTGAATCCCTTAAAGACCAACGAGGAAGCAATGGACTCACCCTCCCAGGCTGGTGGTAGCTCCGCCCCTCCAGATGTATGAGGGTAGCCTCCAACCTGCTTCGAAAGGGACTTCCTCTTTTTGTTGTTCTCAAACACTGAAGACATGTTCAGTGCCATCTTAGTTTGAATCTAAATGTTTCTTAGTTTAGTCACATTTTAGTTATTTCTATATGTGATAGTTTTAGTCGATGAAAACTCAAAAAGGTTTTAGTCTAGTTTCAGTCAGTTTTAGGAAAAAACTAAAACCACCCGCTAACATTTTCATCCAGTCTCGTCTCATCGCCGAAAACTCACACACATCTCATCATGTTTTAGTCATCGAAGAGCCGTGTTTAGCTCGTCACCGTCTGCTATCGTCATGAAAAAAAAACAAGCATCAGCGAAATCATTTCATCATCGTCGAAGAAAACAACACAGTAACAAAGTGTTTCTAACTGAACTACTTGTAATCTTTGTTCCAGAACTAACTCATGATACTGTTCCAACTAACTACTAAGTACTGCTAGTAACTACTGAGTACTACTAGTAACTACTGAGTACTACTAGTAACTACTGATTACTACAAGTAACTACTGAGTACTGCTAGTAACTACTGATTACTACTAGTAACTACTGAGTACTGCTAGTAACTACTGGGTACTGCTAGTAACTACTGAGTACTACTAGTAACTACTGAGTACTACTAGTAACTACTGAGTACTACAAGTAACTACTGATTACTACAAGTAACTACTGAGTACTGCTAGTAACTACTGATCACGACTAGTAACTACTGGGTACTGCTAGTAACTATTGATTACTACTAGTAACTACTGAGTACTACGAGTAACTACTGATTACTACTATTAACTACTGATTACTACTACTACAGCTGCTTCTCTGTCAGTGTTTCCTGGTGGGAGTCTGAGCTGTGTTGCTGACAGCAGGTTGATTGAC